>PVIU01001099.1:81258-124450 GCA_004026605.1 Ondatra zibethicus
CTGCCTGGCCCATTATCTCCAGCCCCTTATTGGCTAACTCTCACATATTATTTTAGCCCATCTCCATTAATGTGTATCGCCACTTGAGTTGTGGCTTACCGGCATGAGTCTAACCAGTGTCCATCTTGTGCTGGAGAAGCATGGCGTCTGCTCTACTGCCTTCTCTCTCACAGCATTCCCTTCTATCTACTCCACCCACTTAAGGGCTGTCCTACCAAAAGGCCATGGCAGTTTTCTTTATTTAACCAATGAGGGCAATACACAAATAGAAGACCCTCCTACACCATATACCACCACTGCCTGGAAAATTTGTGATATCTTAATTATTGTTATTCTCTCTCTCTCTGTCTCTGTCTCTGTCTCTCTCTCTCTCTCTCTAATATAGTCTACTGAGTCCATTTAGTATGTGTTTGGGCTGACTGCTTAGGACTGAATAACCTACCAGCAGACTTGTACCTAGGGAAGACTGTTTCTCCCTCATTAGCTCTGACTTGCCTGTAGCTTTTCCTTTAGGGGTGTGGCCTTGTGAGATGTCCCCCAATCTACACTGGCATATTTGTATTGTTGAAATTTCACGGCTACAGCTCCTTATCACACAGAAAGACACTATCTTATAGCAGACATCCTAGTCCTCTGGATCTTAGTCTTTCTGCTTCATTTTCTGCAACATCCCCCTGAGCCTTAGGTGTAGGGGTTGTAGTATATCATTGCAGCTTGGCAGCCCATGGTCAGTTGTCCTTTGCTTTTTGATCAATTGCCAATTTCTGTAATGGTTTCCTTCTGAGGCAAAGTGAAGCGTCTTTGATGGAGGGTGAGAGCTATACTTATTTGGAGCTATAAGGATAAATATTTAGAAAGCAGAAAATGTATTGGTTTAGGAAAATGATAGTCATAGGTTCTTTAGGGATACTTCACCAGCTACAGGTAGTTGACTAGGTTTACAGTACCAGGCTTAAATTCTCTCCTATTGAGCAAGTCCTAGGCCCTATTAGACAGTTGTTGGTTATCTCTAAGATAGAAATGCCACTGTTGCACTACTGAGAATACCTTGCCATGCTGGTGATTGCTGTAGTTCTTATGTTTTATAACTAGGTAGGACTATTGGTTGCTTTTCTTGCTTGGCAGCTTGCATAGCATACTAAGATCTAGTCCTCTGGAAGGAGGCTTCCAGGTCAATTCTGCCTCGATTCCTCCAAGTCCAGTGTCCAAAGTGTGTGGTATCTTCAACAGTAGGTATTACCTTCAAGTTTGGGGAGGTAACCAAGGGCAAAAACAACAACATATATATTATTTTAGCAGTTTCTTTGACTCCCCTGGTCAGCAACTTAAAAGGAGGCTTGCCATGCTTGGTATTGGGCTTCTGTTGGATGGTCTATGGCGTATCACCCCAAGTGTCAAAACCCCGCCTTTCTCTATATCTATCTATATGTGTGCATGTGCTTAAGAAAACATAAACCAATATATTTCCATATGACTTTTCAAACAGTGTTATTTATCCCTCTTTTTAAAAAATATTTATTTATTTAGCCTGCATGCCTACACACACACCAGAAGAGGGCGCCAGATCTCATTACAGATGGCTGTGAGCCACCATGTGGTTGCTGGGAACTGAACTCAGGACGAACAGCCAGTGCTCTTAACCTCTGAGCCATCTCTCCAGCCCTATTTATCCCTCTTTCCTCCTTCCCTGTCTACACTGGCCTCCCCTTCCTTCCCAGTTAAATCCCTACTCTGCTATTTCCCCTTCCTAGCACCTGTGTCTTATTAGCCCCTTTTCTAGAGCTCCTTTTCTCATCACACACGGCCCCTTTCCTGGTTTTTGTGGCAACTCCTGGTTATATACTCAGATCTAGAAACTTGCAGTATTTGTATTTCTGGGTCTGAGTTCTATAATAATTTCTTGAGACAGGGTCTCTTTATGTAGACCTGGCTGTCCTAGAGTTCCCTTTGTTGACCAGGCTGACCTTGAACTCAGAGATCTGCTGCCTCTACCTCCTGAGTGCTGGGATTGATGTCTGACTTAATGTTTTCAAATTCCATCCATCTACCTGCAAATTTCATGATTTTTTTTTTAACAGTTGAAACAGTATTCCATTTGTTTTCAAGATCCATTCATTGGCAGAAGGACATTTAGGCTGCTCCTATTTCTTAGCTACTGAATAACTTGGCAGTGAACACCTATCCTTGGGTAGGCCAAGGAGTGGCTGGACCATATGGTAGATCTGTTTTAGCATTTTGAGAATTCTCCACACTAATGTCCAGTTCCACTAACAGTGAATGAGGGTTCCCTTCCCTACATCCACTCCAGCGTTTGTTATCAGTTGTCTTATTGATTTTAGCTGTTCTGACTGTGGTGCGATAAGATCTCAAAACAGCTATAATTGGCATTTCCCTAATTGCTAAGGATGTTGAACACCTTTTGAGATATTTCTTAGTCATTTACTTATTTTTATTTCTTTTGGTTTTTCGAGACAGGGTTTCTATGTAGCTTTGGAGCCTGTCCTGGAACTCACTCTGTAGACCAGGCTGGCCTGGAACTCACAGAGATCCACCTGTTTCTGCCTCCCGAGTGCTGGGATTAAAGGTGTGCGCCACCGCTGCCTAGCCATTTACTTATTCTTTTTTTTTCTTTACTATTTATTTATTTATTTATTTGTTTATTTATGTATTTATGTATTTATTTATTTATTTATTTATTTATTTATTATGTGTACAATATTCTGTCTGTATGTATCCCTGAAGGCCAAAAGAGGGCACCAGACCTCATTACAGATGGTTGTGAGCCACCATGTGGTTCCTGGGAATTGAACTCAGGACCTTTGGAAGAACAGGCAATGCTCTTAACCACTGAGCCATCTCTCTCCAGGCCCCATTTACTTATTTTGAGAATTCTCTGTTCAGACCTGCAGCCCATTTTTAAATTGGGTTATTTCTTTTAAAATTTACTTATTTTTGTCTTTTTGTTTGTCTGTTTGTTTTGCTGAGGACCAAACCCAAGGCCTTGTGCTTACTAGGCAAGTGCTCTACCTCTGAGCTAAATCCCCAGTCCCTATTTTTATTATGTTTAAATAAGTGTAAGTGTGTGTAGGGGGTGGTATGTGCACATGGGAATCCACAGGCTAGAGGCTATGGGTGGGTCCCTAGAGCTGGAGTCGGTTGTGTGTCATTTGCTGTAGGTGTTGGGAGCCCCTGAATCTTTAAGAACAGCAAGTTAACCACCAAGCTATCTCTCCAGCCCACCACTTGTTTCTTGAGTTTTGGTTGCTGTTTTAGTTCTTTCTATATTCTGGATATCGATCTTCTCTCAGATATGAAGCTGGCAAAAGCTCTCTTGCTGGAACCGAATAGAAGACCCGACTTCAAACTATACTACAGAGCTACACAATCCCTGACTTCAAACTATACTACAGAGCTACAGTAATGAAAACAGCCTGGTACTGGCATAAGAACAGACAGGAGGACCAGTGGAACCGAATAGAAGACCCGGATATCAATCCACACATCTTCAAACACCTGATCTTTGATAAAGAAGCAAAAAATATCAAATGGAAAAAAAGAAAGCATATTCAACAAGTGGTGCTGGCATAACTGGATATCAACATGTAGACAAATGAAAGTAGACCCCTATCTATCACCATGTACAAAACTCAAATCCAAATGGATCAAAGACCTCAATATAAAGCCAGCCACACTGAACTTTACAGAAGAGAAAGTGGGAAGTACGCTTGAACGCATTGGCACAGGGAACCACTTCCTAAATAGAACCCCAGCAGCACAGACACTGAGAGAAACAATTAATAAATGGGACCTCCTGAAACTGAAAAGCTTCTGAAAAGCAAAGGACATAGTCAACAAGACAAAACGCCAGCCTACAGAATGGGAAAAGATCTTCACTAACCCCACATCAGACAGAGGTCTGATCTCCAAAATATACAAGGAACTCAAGAAATTGGACAACAAAAGAACACATAATCCAATAAAAAAAAATGGAGCACAGACCTAAACAGAGAACTGTCAACAGAGGAATCTAAAATGGCTGAAGGACACTTAAGGAAATGTTCAGCATCCTTAGTCATCAGAGAAATGCAAATCAAAACACCTCTGAGATTCCATCTTACACCTGCAAGAATGGCCAAGATCAAAAACATTGATGACAACTTATGCTGGAGAGGCTGTGGAGAAAAGGGAACACTTCTGCATTGCTGGTGGGAATGCAAGCTGGTACAACCCCTATGGATGTCAGTGTGGTGATTTCTCAGAAAATTAGGAAACAACCTTCCTCAAGACCCAGTAATACCACTTTTGGGTATATACCCAAAAGATGCTCAATTGTGCCACAAGGACATGTACTCAACTATGTTCATAGCAGCTTTATTTGTCATAGCCAGAAACTGGAAACAACCTAAATGCCCCTCGATCGAAGAATGGATAAAAAAAAATGTGGTACATTTACACAATGGAGTACTACATAGCAGAAAAAAATAACGACAGCTTGAATTTTGCAGGAAAATGGATGGAACTAGAAAGCATTATTTTGAGTGAGGTAACCCAGACACAGAAAGACAATTATCACATGTACTCACTCATAGGTGGTTTTTAAACATAAGGCAAAGAAAACCATCTTACAAACCACAACCCCAGAGAATTTAGACAACAATACGGACACTAAGAGAGACCTACATAGATATAATCTACGTGGGAAGTAGAAAGTATAAAAAGACAAGATCTCCTGAGTAAATTGGGAGCATGGGGACCTTGGGGGAGGGTTGAAGGAGGGAGGGGTGTGGCAGGGAGGGGAGCAGAGAAAAATAAAAAAAAATTTAAAAAAAAAAAAGAAAGCTCTCTTGCACTCTGTGGGCTTCCTCGTCACTTGCTTCCTTTGCTGTACAGAAGCTTGTTAGTTTGATGAGGTCACATTGTCAGTCATCAGTCTGAGTTCCTGAACTAATGGCGCCCTATTCAGGAAGTCCCTCCTACACTCATGTCTTGTATTGCCTATGCTCTCTGCTAACAGTTCCAGTGTTCTAGGCTTGCCTTGAGGTCTTTGATCCATCTGGGATTCATTTTCGTGTTGGGTGATAAACATGGGTTCAGTTTTATCCTTCTACATGTGCATATGTTGTTTTCCCGGCACCATTTGTTGAAGATGCTGTCTTTTATCCAGCATATGTTTCAGGAGTTTTTGTCAAGTATCAGATGGCTCTGGTTATATGTACTCCTATTTGGGTCTCTTATTTTGTTCTGTTGATCTATATGTCTGTTTTTGTACTAATACTATGCTGTTTCATTAACATAGCTCTGTAATAAAGCTTAAAATCTGGCGTGGTAATTCCTTGGGCATTCATCTTTTTGCTCAAGATTGCTTTGGCTGTTTGGGGTCATTTGTGGTTTGAAATGAATTTTAGGATGATTATTTTTTTGTTTCTGTGAGGCATATCATGCAGATTTTGATTGAGATTGCATTGAATTTATAAATTGCTTTTGGTAAAATGGTAATTTTTACAATATTAGTTCTATCAACCCATGAATAAGGGAGGTCCTTCCATTTTCCAGGTTCCTAGGTTTAAAAACAAGTGGTTATTATGAATAAGAGTATTGTTTTTCTCTTGGCTTAGCAGCCACACCTGAATCTATGGATAGTTTCTCTCTCTTTCTTTCTTTCTTTCCTTCCTTCCTTCCTTTCTATTTTGTTTTTCGAGACAGGGTTTCTCTGTAGCTTTGGAGCCTATCCTGGAACTTGCCCTGTAGACCAGGCTGGCCTTGAACTCACAGAGCTGCCTGCCTCTGCCTCCTGATGGAATCTATGGATATTTTAATTACTGTTTACACCCTGAGGCCCTGCAGTCAGTGCTCCGACACTGTGACTGAGAACTGGTAGAAATTCTGGTTCTGCTGGCACCTGCTTGGCCACAGTTGCCAAATGTAGGTTTTAACTAAGTCTCTATTGTTCTATTTACCAATAAAAACTCAGGAGTCAGATATTGGGGTGAAAATCTGCTATATCAGAAAAATCGAGAAGCAACCAACTGATCTTTTTCGGCAGAAGACCCAGTAAGAGAAATGTCTCTCCATTCATTCCAAACCAAAAAGACTTGTGATACAAGTCCCTCCCTACTCCTTCATGTGTATTTATCTGTATTTCTGGCTCCTCCATCCTCTCTGTGGCTAATTCCTATCAACTAGTCACTGGCTCTGCCCCCTGATCCAAGGTTAATTTTATTAACACAGTCTTGGAGTTTCATAATGTGATCAAATATCCTACAAGCAAGAGAGTGTCCATGATCTCTTTCTCAGCATGTTTGTAATTGATATATAGAAAAGCTATTGATTTTTGATTTTGTGTCCTGCAACTATGCAAGAATTAGTGATCATTAATAGTTTTCTGGTGGAAATTTTGGAATCTGTTATGTATAATATCCAATCATCTGCAAAAAGGGATAACTTGACTTTTCCTGCCTGTATCCCTTTAATTTCCTTCTCCTTATTGCTCCAGTTAGTGTTTCAAGCACGAATCAAAAAGGCAAAAGGATAGTGGATAGGCTTGTCTCATTCCTGATTTTAATGGAATTGCTTTGAATTTTTCTCCATTTAAAAGAATATGTTGTTGTCATAGATAGGCCTTATCATATTGAGGTATATTCCTCCCAATCCTTCTCTATCTAGGACTTTAATCATGAAAGCATATAGGATTTTGTCAAAGGATTTTTCTTTGTCAAGGCACTTATTGAAGTGATTGTGATTTTTGTCTTTAATCCCATTTATATGATTTATTACATTTACTGACTTTCGTTGAGCCATCCCTGTATCTCTGCAGTAAAGCCAACTTGATCATGGTGCGTGATCTTTTTAATATATACCTGTATTTGGTTTGCAAGTATTTGACTGAGGATTTTTACATGGCTGTTTATTGGGGACTATTGGCCTGTAATTTTTCTTTTTTGTTGCTCCTTTATCTGCTTTTGGTAATAAAGTGATACTGGATTGAGAGTTTAGGAATGTTCCTTCCCTCCCTTTCTTCCTTTCTCTCTTGAATAATTTAGGAAAAATAGGCGGTAGATATTTGAAAGTCTAGAAGAATTCTGCTGTAAATTCCTGTGGCCCTGGATTTTTTTAAACTGGAAGGCTTTTTATTACTTTTCCAACCTCATTTGCTATGGGTCTGTTTTTATTGATCGCTTCTTTAACTTTGAGAGTTTAGATTAATTTATACATTTATCCAATTCTTTCAGATTTTGTAACTTAATGAACTACACAGGTTTTAAAGTATTTCTTTGTAACATTCTGATTTTACCTGTGCGTGCTGTAATGTTTCCCTGTTCATTGCTGATCATGCTAATTTGAGTCATCTCTTTACTTTTGGTTAGTTGGCCAAGGGTCTGTCAATCTTGTTTGTTTTCAAATAACCAGCTCTTAGGTTTGCTGATTTTTGTGTTGTTTTCTTCATTTCTATTTCTGCTCTGATTTTATTATTCATTACTGTCTATTAGATTTGTTGCTTTTCCAAATTCTTTTTTTTTTTTTTGAAGATAGGGTTTCTCTGTAGCTTTGGAGCCTGTCCTGGGACACTCTCTGTAGACAGGCTGGCCTCAAACTCACAAGAGATTCACCTGCCTTTGTCTCCTGAGTGCTGTGATTAATGGTGTGTGCCACCACTGCCTGGCTGCTTTTCCAAATTCTTGAGTTGCATCATTTATCTACTTGTGCTATTATTATTATTATTATTTTGGGTTTTTTTAAGACTGGGTTTTCTCTGTGACTTTGGAGCCTGCTAGCTCTTGTAGAGCAGGCTGGCCTCGAACTTACAGAAATCTGCCTGCTGCTAGGCTTCCTTGAGCCTCCTTATTCCCCATGGAAAGGTGAGTGTGTTATCTGCCCATTCTGCAGCCCTATGGTGCAGGACAATCAGACGCGATAGGGAGTCAAGTCAAAGCAGGAACTCAGTTTATTACTGTGAGCCTCTGCTTATAAAGGTTAAGTGACACCCTGTCAAGTAAGGGTACGTTCAGCCAATGAGAGGCAGCCAAACCCTCCCCCTGGCTGGAGGGGTGGAGGGGGTCCTTCTGTATTTATGTTGCTTCCATTGGTTGAATAAAGAAAACCGCCTTGGCCTTTTAATAGGGCAGCCCTTAGGTGGGCGTAGTAGACAGAACAGAATTCTGGGAAGAAGGGAAGTGTGGCAGATGCCATGCTTCTCCTGCCCAAGATGGACGCTGGTTAGACTCATGCCGGTAAGCCACGTCCTCCTGGTGACATACAGATTAATAGAAATGGGTTAATCAAGATGTGAGAGTTAGCCAATAAGAGGCTAGAGCTAATGGGCCAGGTAGTGTTTAAATGAATACAGTTTTGGTATGGTCATTTCGGGTAAAGCTAGCCGGGCGGGACTCAGCCCACCGCTCCTTCCTCCTTACTACAGAGGGTGTCTACCTAGTTTTTGCTGTCTCATCCTCACTCGAACTCGAGCCAGGCTTTCTCTGTCCTACAGGGCCCTGAACTTGAGCCAGGCTTTTTTCTGTTCTATAGGCTTCAAGGTACAGGCCCTGAGATAGTTCTGGCCTAACAGCCTGCCTCTGCCTCCCGAGTGCTGGGATTAAAGGCATGCGCCACCACTGCCCAACTGTGCCCTTAGCTTTTTTAATGTAGGTGCTTAGAGCTATGAATTTCCCTTGGGACGGCTTTTTTTTTTAAATTTTATTTTATTGATATTTATCTTTGTTAGCATAGAGAGTAGTGGGTTTCTTTTTTTTTTCATATTTATTGAGCTCTACATTTTTCTCTGCTCCCCTCCCTGCCACTCCCTCCCTCCTTCAATCCTCCCCCAAGGTCCCTATGCTCCCAATTTATTCAGGAGATCTTGTCTTTTTATACTTTCTACTTCCCATGTAGATTAGATCTATGTAAGTCTCTCTTAGTGTCCATATTGTTGTCTAAGTTCTCTGGGATTGTGGTTTGTAAGATGGTTTTCTTTGCTTTATGTTTAAAAACCACCTATGAGTGAGTACATGTGATAATTGTCTTTCTGTGTCTGGGTTACCTCACTCAAAATAATGCTTACTAGCTCCATCCATTTTCCTGCAAAATTTAGGCTGTCGTTATTTTTTTTCTGCTATGTAGTACTCCATTGTGTAAATGTACCACTTTTTTTTTTTTTATCCATTCTTCGATCGAGGGGCATTTAGGTTGTTTCCAGTTTCTGGCTATGACAAATAAAGCTGCTATGAACATAGTTGAGCACATGTCCTTGTGGCACGATTGAGCATCCTTTGGAGATATACCCAAAAGTGGTATTGCTGGGTCTTGAGGAAGGTTGTTTCCTAATTTTCTGAGAAATCGCCACACTGACATCCATAGGGGTTGTACCAGCTTGCATTCCCACCAGCAATGCAGGAGTGTTCCCTTTTCCCCACAACCTCTCCAGCATAAGTTGTCATCAGTGTTTTTGATTTTGGTCATTCTTACAGGTATAAGATGGAATCTCAGAGTTGTTTTGATTTGCATTTCTCTGATGACTGGATGAAAGGATGTTGAACATTTCCTTAAGTGTCTTTCAGCCATTTTAGATTCCTCTGTTGACAGTTCTCTGTTTAGGTGTTTACTCCATTTTTTATTGGATTATGTGATATTTTGGTGTTCAATTTCTTGAGTTCTTTGTATATTTTGGAGATCAGACCTCTTGCAGGGAGCCATAGGCACAAAAGCCGTTACAAGATGGCGCTTGCATCCTCGCAGTTCGGAGGTAAACAATTCCATATTTGGCAATGCTTCCGGACTGAGCGTCCAGGCGCTTCCCGCATGCGCAATAACCTAGGTGTCCCTAACCAATCCCGAGGACTCTGGTGCCAGCGGGCACATAGCAGGCAATCAAGGCGTGAGTCGCGTCACATCTCCCTATATAAGCAGCCGCCATTTTAGACCTCTCTCTTTCTCGCCTCCCGCTCTCCCTTCAACCAAGGGCTCTCCAATAAAGCGTGATCCGAGAAGAATCCTGAGTGGTGGCTGTTCTTCCTCGCTGGTTGGGGAGTTCGCCGCAACCTCTGATGTGGGGTTAATGAAGATCTTTTCTCATTCTGTAAGCTGTTGTTTTGTCTTGTTGACCGTGTCCTTTGCTTTACAGTTTCAGGAGGTCCCATTTATTAATTGTTTCTCTCAGTGTCTGTGCTGCTGGGGTTCTATTTAGGAAGTAGTTCCCTGTGCCAATGCGGTCAACATTGTACTTCCCACTTTCTCTTCTATAAGTTAAGTGTGGCTGGCTTTATGTTGAGGTCTTTGATCCATTTGGATTTGAGTTTTGTGCATGGTGATAGATATGGGTCTATATTCAGTCTTCTACATGTTGATATCCAGTTATGCCAGCACCATTTGTTGAATATGCTTTCTTTTTTTCCATTTGATATTTTTTGCTTCTTTATCAAAGATCAGGTGTTTGAAGATGTGTGGATTGATATCCGGGTCTTCTTTTCATTTTCATTGTTCCTCCTGTCTGTTCTTATGCCAGTACCAGGCTGTTTTCAGTACTGTAGCTCTGTAGTAGAGTTTGAAGTTAGGGATTGTGATGCCCTTGGGATGGTTTTTAATGTATTGTTGTGTTTTTATTTTTATTTAATTCCAGGAAAATTTAAATGTGTTTCTTGATTTCCTTTCTGGCCCATTCATCGTTCAGTAAAGTGTGGTTTAATGTTCATGAGTTTATATAATCACTGCGAATTTGTCTTCTGTTGATTTTAAGCCTTATTGCATTGTGGTCACACAGGATGCATAGAATTATTTCAATTCTTCTGAAATTGTCAAGAATTTTTTGTGTTCCCAAGATGTGTTCTATTTTAGAGTCACTTTCATGGACTGAGTAGAATGTATATTCTTTGGTATTTGGGTGGAATATTCTGTACATATTTTAGGTTCATTTGATGTATTAGGTATTTTAATTTTGATGTATATGTATATCTGTATTAAAAATGATTTATAAAAATCACCCACAATTACTGAGTTGAAATTTATCTGTTCCTTTAAGTCTCATATGCTTAGGATTGTAATGTATTCTTGGCTAATTGTTCCCTTGATTAGAAGGATGTGTCCTCCTTTATCTTTCCGATTAATTTTTTTTGTTAAATGGGACTCCTTCCACTTTTCACACCAATTACTTTTTTTCTAATTTATTTATTATGTATACAACATTCTGCCTTCATGTATGCCCGCATGCCAGAGGAGGGTGCCAGATCTCATTACAGATGGTTGTGAGCCACCATGTGGTTGCTGGGAATTGAACTCAGGACTTCTGGAAGAACAGCCAGTGCACTTAACCTCTGAGCCATCTCTCCAGCCCCCTTTCTGATTAATTTTAACATGAAGTCTATTTTGTTGACTATAGAATATCTTTTGACATTTGCTTGTTTCCTGGTCGCATTTGCTTGGAATGCTTTCTTCCATTCGTTCACTTTAAGATTGTGGCTGTCATTGAAGCTAAGATGATGAGTTTCTTATAGATAACAGGAAAATGGAAATTGTTTTATTTTATTTTTGTTTTTCCAGACAGGATTTCTGTATGTATCTGCCCTGGAACATGCATTGTAGACCAGGTTAGCCTCAAACTCACAGAGATCTGCCTGCTTCTGCCTCCCAAATGCTCGGATCAAAGGTGTGCACCACCACTGCCCAGCTGAAGATGGATTTCTTAATCCATTCAACTACTTTGTGTCTTTTGATTGGTAAGTTGAGGGCATTAATATTTAAAGATTATTGAAAAGCATGTGCTGATTGCTGTCATTTTATAATTTTTCCTGTTTGTGTTCTTGATCCTATTTTGTTTCAATAATTATAATCTCGTTTGTTATCTTTTTATAGTCTTTTGATTATGCCTATTCCTCTTTACAGTCTGAAGTATTGTGTCCATTATTCAGTGTAGGGCAGGTTAGGTAGACATAATTCTTTGAGCTTTTTTATATCATGAAAGTTTTTCTTCAGCTATAGTAGATGGTTTTGATAGGTGTAGTAATCTAGGTTGGCATGCATGGTCTTTTAGAAATTAAAGTACATAACTCCAGGATCTTCTGGCCCTTAAATTTTCCACTGAGGGATCAGCTGGTTTTCTTTTACATGTAACTTGTGATTTTTCTCTTGTAGTTTTCAAAACCCTCTCATTGTTCTATATATCTAATGTTTTGATCATAACACACCATGGGGAGTTTTTCTGGTCCTGTTTGATGTTCAGTGTGCGTTTTGTATTTATTATGCATATGCCATTCCTTGATCTGGGGGAATTTCTTCTATGATCTTATCATGTTGACGATCCAGTTTATGCCATTGATCTTCTTTATCTATGTCTAGAAATCAAAGATTTGTTTTTCTTAAAATGATGTCCCATAATTCCTGAATGGTTTTTTTTCATGTATTTAAAACATTTCTTCCCATTTTCCTTGTTTTTGTGGTCCAAGTCCTCCAATTTATTTTCACATTCTGATATTCTATCTTCTACTTGATCCATTGTTTGTAAAGCTTTCCTTAAGTTTTGTAGTTTGTTTCCTGAGTTTTTTAGTTCTATCTTCATTCCAGCTTGATTTTTCAATAATTCTCTTTACTGAATTTAGTTTTCAAATCTTGAATTATAATTTTCTTTATTTTGTCATGTGTTTTTCTTGAGCATTACTCAGGCATTTATTGCTGTTTATTGATTCTTTAATTTTGCTGGTTCTTCTTTAAACTATTCAAATTTTTGATGAAGTTGGCAATTGTTCTTTAAATTTTGCATCCTGGGATTCATCTAGGCAATTCTCATTGGAGAGTTTGGATTTGGGGAATACTGTCTTGGCCATTCATATTGTCCGTGCTTTGGGGAAGTGACTTGGACATGTGGTCTTTCTCCCTTGGTTGTATATTTGATATGTGATTCTAGCCTGGCTCAGGCTGGGCTAATGCAGGATCTGTGTGACCAGAGTTAGGCTTGGGAATGTGGGCAGGCTTGGTTCTGAGCAGACTCACTAGGGAAGTTAGTGTATAAGGTGTGTACCCACAGCTAGGCCTGAGCATGTAGGGGGATGGTAAGGGTTAGCCTCGAGGACTTACCTAGAGTTAGACCTAGGTGTGTGGGATGATACAGGAACGTGGTGGGAGGCACCGCAGGATAAGCTGGTGGGCAAGTTCAATTATGTGTGTGGGTATGTGCATGAATGCAGTTGTCCATGGAGCATTGGATCTCTTGGAGTTGGAGTTAACAGGTAGTCATAAACCAGTCAACATGGGTGCTGAGAACTGGACTATGGTACTCTGAAAGAACAGGAAGCACATCAAATTCCTAAGTTACTATTTCTCTACTCCCTCTACTAACATTTAATAGGTACTTATAGAGAAAAGGTTTATTTAGCTCAGCTTTGGAAGCTGAAAGTTCAAGATCAAGAGTTTCTATTAGTTCAGTCTCCAATGAAAGCTTCATGGTCAGCATGTGTGAGAGTGAGGAGCTTACATTACCCAATGCGAAGTGCAGGAAGTCCGAGAAGCTGGGGTCCCACAGTCTCTTCTGAGGTCACATCTCCAACTGTCCTCAGGACCTTCCACTAGAACCCACTTCTCAGCTTCTCTTTTCCAAGGAACAAGCTCCCACTGAATAAGCTCTTGGGAGAGAAAATGAAATGATGGCAGCCCTATTTCCATTTTGTTGTAGCAGCAAATAAACTGGACAAGAAAGGTTCTAGTAGTGTGCTAGAGTCAACTTGTTACATTTTCGGGAAATTCTACAGCTATTTAATACGTTGTCATTAAGAGTTAGCCATGGGTAGTATTTACACCACCACCGATTTAGGTTTCTTGAGAAACTGCTGTTAAATATTTGGCAGTACACCACTCTAAGGTTCCACTTACACTGAAATTGGGTAATTTATAAATATGCAAGTAATGAAGATAATTTCAAATTGTGATGAGTGCTTTGGAAACAATATGAGCAAAGGGATGCCAAGCTTTGTAAAACAAATATTCTCTGGCAAATGACACTGAAATTGAGATCTAAAGTATAAGTTGGCATCTGTGAAGAGTAGGACAATTGTGCGCCCATTGTTCATTCCCACCTGTGCTTCTCTGCTGGGACTGTGTCTTCAATAGCTCCTGATAGTCATGTTTTGTTACGTTCACACATAGATATTTTATACTTTGAGATTTATTTGACTTCTATTTTAACTTGTTTGAATACATGTATGCACATGTGTAAGCAGATGCTTATGCGTGTGGTGAATGTGTCAAGTGCCTTTATCACTCTCTATTCTCTGAATCAGGGGTCTCTTGTTGAATCTGCCAGTGGGCTGATTTGTTGGGCATTAACACAGGTACTGGGGGTCTGAATTGTTTTAACCCAAGCCATTTCCCCAAACCCAGGCTATTGTTTTTATTGTTTTAAAGCCAGCTGACTGATCTTATTCTGAATGGTTGCTCATCAAGTCTCCTGAGTTTTCAGGTTTGTAATCGCATCCCTTCTGTGACTGCTACATTCCATCCATGCAGAATACTTCCGGTCACAGACTGTAAATAAGTCCTCTGGACTCTCCAGTAAACTAAGAGGAGTTTCTTCACTTCACTCTCCTTCCCTGACTCCTGCAGTAACCCCTCCTCCATCCCTGCTCAGAGATCTAAATTCAAGGTTACTTGAGCTCCCAGCTGTGTTAAGGAGTTTGCTCCCTTCTGGCAGCTTCTATCATCTTATCTTCTTTTTCCTCCCAAGTCCCTGGTGGAGTCATCTCAGTTGCTTTAAAGTTTATTTTTATTCCTCTTCCTTTACTTGTTGGAAATTTCTTACTGCTTAGTATTATACACCTATCTTTCCTCATTGTACTGTGCTTACACACCATCACTTTTAAGGTTTAAATTACTATATGCCCATCGGCTCCAGCTTTAAATTTGTGTGTGCATATGAGCATGGATATGCCATGATGTACAAGGAGGTCAGTCTTTCCATCACGTGGATTCATCATAGGGACTGAATTTAGGTTTGGCGGTATCAGACTTCGCTACTTGTACCCCCCTCCCCCATCTCCAGCCCCTTTGAGATAGGCAGGATCTTGTGTAGTCCAGATTGGCCTCAAACTCTCTAAGAAGAGGATGACCTTGAAATCCCGACCCTCCTGCTTCTAATCCTAAGTGCTGAGATCACAGCTGTGCTGCTGTTCTCAAATTCATGACTCCTAATTCTTCATCTCTGCATCGGGCCATGCTTCTGAGCTCCAGATTCTTCTAATTATGTTCTCAGCATTTCCATTTGACTGTCTCAAAAGAATCTTAATTCCTGCATTTCTGATTAAACTCCAGACATTTTTTTTTCACAAATTCCTTCCCTACAGTTTCTATCAGCTGCTTCACTATTCAACTGGTGTAAACAGGATACCATGGGCTGAGTGGGAATAAACAGACATTATGTAAGGTTGTAGTCAGAGCCCTCCCTCTTCCTGGCTTGTAGGTGTCTCCCATCATGGAATATTTGGTATCTCCTCTTTCTGGAAGGGCATTGATCTTGTCATAGTAGAACTCCATTTTATCATTGCAATAGAATAAAAAAAGATTTTATTGTATTTTAAGTTATATGTATGCACATATATCTGCATGGGGGTATGTACACATGGATGCATGTTGTGTCTCTCTGGAGCTGGAGCCATAGGCAGCTCTGCATGGGTGCTTAGAATGGAATTCAGGTTCTCTGCTACTGCCCCCCACCCCTGCCCCAGACAGGGTTTCTCTGTGTAACAACGCTGGCTGTATTGGAACTTTGTAGACCAGCCTTGACCTCACATTATTGCCCAGCTAGGTTCTCGGCAAGAATGGCAATGGTATTAACTACTGAACCATCTTTCCAGCCCCTACAATACAGGTAGTTTTATAGATTGCCTTTTGATTTTACTATCAAAACATTTTGGCCTATAAACTTAAATGTTTATGTAATTAATGAACCAATTATTTTAACCTACAGTTAAATGTTTTTGTCATGCTTAAGTATCATACATTCATCTGCCCCCGCACCCCCTCCCCCTTTTTAAAAGACATGGTCTCTCTTATGTAGTCCTGGCTATCCTGTAACTCTCTATGTAGACCAGACTAACCTCAAACTCAGAGAGCCCCATATCTCTGCCTCCCAAGTGCTGGGATTAAAGGCATGCACCACAATGCCTGGCTACACTCATCTACTTCTTAAGCTTTGATTTCTACTTTATTCTTAAGACCTGAGGTAAGAATCTAGCTTTCAAAAGCTACAAAACAATCTGGGATATAGCTCAACAGCATATATAAAAAGACTGAAAGACCCTCAAAGTGGTCTTGTCACCGAGGAGCCCCCAGGCTCAATAACCAGGCCATCAGATGCAAAAGCATGAGGTTTATTTCACGATTGTGCAAGCGGGTGCCCAGCTTCGGGATAACCAATCACCCCGAGCATCCAGGCAAGCAAGTTTTTATAGACAAAATTACAAGTTTTACATGAATTATAATATGGGGTATGGGTACAATTGGGATTGGTCTAGATATTCAGACCAGAGTTCAACCCAGAATGAAATTGGCATAGTCCAGCCTATTTCCAAAAAAACTCAAGTACGTGACATCCTGCTTGTTCCATTGTGACTCAGTTTGCAGTGTGGTAATCATTCACTATGACCGTTCTGATAACCATCTGCCTAGAAGACTGTAACAGGTCCTGATAATTGCTAGCCTTCCTGCCTAGTGGGGGGGGGAGGGAGGGGATGAAAAATCTGCTGGAGTGCAATGGTCAAACCGGTTTATCACGCTTTGTAGTTTTCCATTACCCAACTCATTCAGTTCATTATGAACAATCGGTTGGGGTCTTTCAAGACTAATGGCCATTAACCATTAGCCTCCTCTCAGCTGATTTACTAGGTCCCTACTATAGTACTCACTAATGATATTTTGTGATTCTCCACTTTATTGATCTACTCTATAACCTAATGTTTCATACCTGAGGCTAATAACTTCCCTTGGGCTCCTTAACAATTCTCAGGTTTCCTGATTTTTTCCCTACATATTCTTTCAAATTCATTTAAAAAAGCATTTTCTTTTCTAATTTGATTGTAAGTTCCTACTGGGAATTTTTATTTCAAATTACCTTGGTGAAAATTATGTAAGACTTTAAAGAACTAAAACTTATTCATGGGCTGTTCATTTAATTAATGTCTGAGCACACATTTTTCTATTTTTTTATGCTTACTTGTTTAATTTTGAGCACAGGATTTATGTAGCCCATGCTCTCCTCAGAGTTGTTAGCCATCACCCAAAGGATGGATGACCCCCAGTGCTAAAATTACAAGTGCATACTACCATGAACTGTTTAGGCAGTGCTTGGTGCATAGTGGGCTGCAGTCTGCTGAGCTATGCCCCCAGCCCCTTCATGTTCTGTTTATTTCAGTTTAGAGCTTTTGTTGGTTTTCCAGAGCACCAGAGTTTAGTACCTACCAGTCACATTAGGCCTCCCAGAACTGCCTCTAACTCCAGCTCCAAGGGATCTGATTACCTCCTCTGGCCTTAATGGGCATCTTCACTCTCATGCATAACACATAAATGGAAGATAAAAAAAATCTTAAAATGAGGAATGGCTACATTAAGTCTCCAGTCATGTGTGAATTTTCTCCTCTCAGCTGGGTATGTTTGAACTCTTTCATCTTGTATATTAACCTATGACTTGTCTTGATAGACTGACCTGTGTCACATAAAGCTCCTTGCCTTTGATCTCAGTTCCTCTTTTTAGTGTTTCTCCTCTCTGATGAGGCTTGACCCCTGGTCCATGTTCACACTAGGTAAACACTGTTCCAACGAGCTACACCCCTAACCCTGCTTTTTTTTTTTTTTTTTAAGTTCTTAGGATTTTATGCTGATTAAACCTAGAGCCTCTCACAGGCTAGGCAAGCTATGCCCCTGGTGCAGGACAACTGTCTAAATTATGTTTTAAATAAATGCTGATTGGCCAGTAGCCAGGCAGGAAATATAGGCAGGACAACCAGACAGGAAGTAGAGATGGGACAATGAGAACAGGAGAATTCTGGGAAGGAGGAAACCCATTCCTCCCCAGTCCTGTCCAGACACCAAAGAAGGAAGATGTGACCTGCCCTGCTGAAAAAGGTATTGAGCCATGTGGCTAACGTATACTAGAATAATGGGCTAATATAAGTTACGTTAATAAGAAGCCTGAGCTAATGGGCCAATCAGTTTTTTTTTTTGAGAAATTATTCAAAAGTTTGCATTAAAACTAAATACAAAGGCTGGAGAGATGGCTTAACAGTTAAGAGTACACATTGTTACTGGGCGGTGGTGGCACATACCTTTAATCCCAGCACTCTGGAGGCAGAGGAAACAAATCTCTGTGATTTTGAGGCCATTTTGGTACACAGAGTTCCAGGACAACCAGGGTTACACAGAGAAACTGTCTCAAAAAACCAAACCAAACCAAAAGTATACATAGTGCTCTTGCAGAGGGCCAGAGATGCCAGTTTATAACTTATGTAGACCTCTGTGTGATTTCTTTGGGACCTAATGACTGTGGGAACCAGGCAGACAGAAAGCCCCACAACAAATTTCCTTCTAGCTTAGTTGATCTGGAGTGAACTCTGGGACTATGCATTTTAACTTTTTTTTTTGATGATGCTGACTGTACTCAGGGCTCATACATGTTAAGCATGGGCTCTAACACTGAACTACATTCTTAGGTCCCCAGATGACTTCTATAATCTGATAATTCCATAGACTTCTTGCTTACAAGTAACAGAAAATACCTAGGCTAGCTTAGGTTGTATAAAAATGTGCAGTGACAGCTATATACTGGATTGCCACAAAGAGGAGCACTGCATTTCTCTATGGAAGCAAAAAGACAGTTGCTCTCTGATAGAACAGTGATGGGATTTAAACTCAAACCTTCAGGGTCTTATCCAACACAGTACTTTGAAATAGGTACAAATAAATATATCTAGGGATAATTTAGAACCCATTCTGGTACTGATGAGAATTTCAATGTGCATTAATCAAAGTGATAGGTTCTAGACATTCTGTTGTGTGATCTCATCATGAATTGTACAGGCTACCTAGTCTTTGGTTTCTGTTTCCCCACCCTCCTGCTTCAGAAAAATTTACTTTGTTGATGAAAATCAAAGAGCTGAGAGCTAGGTAAATTGTGCCTATAATCCTAGCATTTGGAGGCAGAGAACTGAGTTCAAGGCCAGCCTTTGGCACGTGAGACTCTGCTACTCCCAATCCCTACAGTGCACCCCCCAAGCCCAGGATCTTCCCAAATCAGAACATTATCATTTGCTAGGTCAACTCCAAGTAATTAGAGATGTTAATATGTTGGGTTCTGCTTACACATGTGAGTTATTTGCCAGTTTGGAAGGCAGTAGACTTTATATACTGAACTTGGGTTTTTGAGTTTGGTATCTTAAAGGAACATACATGGTGGTATTATCACTAGGCTCTGATTCCCAGAGGCGTGAGACTTTGAGACAATAGTTATTGTGAGGAGTCAGTCAGGGAAAGTGTATCTGTAAAATGATGGGGTTGGACTAGACTAGGTAATTTCCAGATCTTTCTAAATTGTACATAGTCTGATTCTAACAGGCCTTGTTCCTTTTTCACTGTTTAGGCAACTATCCTAGATAAACAGGTGCATGGAGTCTTTAGTTAAACAGTAGCAAAGTAAAAAGATCCAGCCAAAAGATGTATTTGGTATTTGGGAGGTAGAGGCAACAGATCTGTTTGAGGCCAGCACGATCTAAAGTGAGTTCCAAGAGTCAGGGCTACACAGAGAAATCCTGTCTTGAACAACAACAAAAAAGTTCTGACCATCACACAAAACACTGAATAGAGACAAGATGAATTAGCAATCTTTTCAGACTCTGGAGCTTATCTCTCTCTTCTGAAAAAATGTTCTGTTTTCTCCTGACAGAAATGAAGAAGGGAGTGGACACTAGTGAAAGTATATCACAAAGTGAGGAGGTTAGGAGTTAAGTAGGCTGAATCAGTATAAGAGCAGCTGGAGAACAGGCAGGTGCAAAGAGATGGAAGCTATCTGTCCAGTGTGCACAGGCACTCAAGATACCAACTTGGTCTAATGAAACCAATGTTTCAAAAGCACAATGTACAGAACTGGCTACAGACCATTTATATATGTATTGGGCAAATCCTTTGCTGTAAAATAACAGTGAAGTCATTCTGTTTTGACCTGCAGGTCCTAATGAGTGCCTCATTCCTGGGAGCCCTATGTCTTTTCTCATCTGTCTGTGTTGTGTGTGCCATTTCGGCATTTACTCTACCCATTGAGACCAAAGGACGTGCTTTGCAGGTAAGTGACTGTTTCTAAGTGGTGATTGGAAGAAAATCCATTTTTAATGATGTGTATGCATATATATCTGTGTGTGGGTATGTGAATGAGTAAGATGCCCCAGGAGTTTGGGAGATGTCTGATGTGGGGTGCTGACTGAGAACTGAACACAGAACAGTAACTTATCTGCTGAGACACCTCTTAGCTCCTTGGCCACCACTTTTTGACCCAAGAGAAGTTTGGGATATGGGTAGCCTTTACTTAAGCAGGCAAAGAAACCTCATTAGAGCGTCTTGATTGAAATTCTGAGCAGCAATAAAGTTGAAGATAACAATTCACTTTATATATTTTCATGTAAAAGCTACTGTTGAACAAACATGGGGCCGAGTTGAAACACTGCCACAGAGCCTTTAGGATCACATGGCTGTCATCCTAACAGGCTAGCTTTCTTTCCCCAATACCCAGAGTGGTAAAAGCTTTAGTGTAGCTTCCCTGGGCCAGCTTCGGGAGGCCTGACTTCAGGCATCATGAGCTCGTGGTTTCCCCATCTAGAAAAAGGCTGGAATATGAGCTTTGGACATCTACTGCTTGTGATTTCCATCTGCCCACAAGTAAACTGACCTCTAGTTCCACTGCATCTGGAATAGCTCCAGAGCTGCATTAAGCCCATCTGCCTAAAAAGGCACCTGCTTGAGCAAACTCCTTACAGATGACCATGACACTGACTAGGGAAGGGACCATTCATATGGCCTGATGGCCCCCAATGGCTTCACAACCCTAAACTAATGAGTTCCGCTGCAAGGACTGGCTTTTTCCCCTTTCTCATCTTTCATGATTGGTCTACTTAACTTTAAAGATTATGAAGGCAGGCAGTATTTTGGCTTATGAGATGAAATGGCCCTGAGTTCTGTATTTAGGCTCCTTATTTCCCTGGAGACTGTGGATGAAGGTAGGGCACAGGCTCCTTAACATACCTCTGTGCACAAGTCCTGGGGAAGCTGGGACTGTGGCTTTCAGTATGGAGCACAGAGGCCAGTCTAGATCTGACTATCTAGAGAAAGGAGTCGGGTACATATACAAAGAATTACTAGGGCACAAGTTGGGCAGATTTTTATACCAATGTAAAAAACACCAAGTCTTAAGCTAATCTTCCATTCCCTTCCAAATTTTCCATTTCTTACATTTGTTGGGACCTTCCTGTCTCAGCCTTCCAAATGCTGGGGTTATTAGGTGTGAGCTACCACAATTTTAAAAGTATTTGTACAAATAAGAATGAAGAAACCTAACAGATCCTTTAATGTGCTCTATGGATTTCCAACTCATATCTACCTACAAAGCCTGTCCTTTTCCTCTTGCTGAGGTGTGACCAAAGAACTCAGCACTGGGCATTTTAGAATACTTATATGTCACTGCGATACATGCCTATGAACACGCCCTGGCCATGGAGTGTTGGCATACCTTCAGGATAATCAAACACACACACTTCACTGCTGTGATCATATGCACAATACATACATATGAACACACCCTGGCCACGGAGAGGTGGTATGTCTTCAGGATAATCAAACACTCAAAACACACACACACACTGCTGTGATCATATGCACACCTTTTCAAAAACAAGAAAACAGTGTAGCAGCCATATGATAAGCCAACTTGCTTACTAGCTTAAAGGTAGTGTTGAGTCAATAAACTTAAAAAAAAATTCAACCATTAAAGAGTATGTTTGTAGTGTCAGACATGGTGGCTCATGCCTTTAATCCTAGCACTCAAGAAACAGAGGCAGGTGACGTGAGTTCAGACCCTGCCCCAATAAACAAAAAATAAAAACAATGTGTTTCTGGTGTGAATTTCTTTAGACCATGTCTCTGTTGCACCGACTTTAAATTTTAAAGCTAGCAATTGTCATTTCATAAAGAACGGTAACTGATGGATCTTAATTCTTTGTAAATTGTATTAAGAACAAAGACTTACCAACTAATTTCTTTTTTTTTCTCCCATAGCAAATTAAATGAGGACCTGCAATACTATGGTCATCAGACGAAAAATGAATATTTGATCTTCACTGTTCTTGAATATTTTTAAAATGGTTTTATTTTTGCATGATAATTAAGAAAACAAGTGTATTTTAAGACAACTAAGGCACACACAAAAATGCAGTGGGGAAATTTTATTTCTTAGGAAACAATATATGCAAACTTTTTATAGTTTATATTTTGCCACAGTTCAGCTATAAAGCAAATGAGGTCAGTCTGGGTATCTAAAACCAAATAAACAAAAAAACTCAATAACAAAACAACCTCCCTCCAAACCACTTATTCCCTTACCCCAAACAAACCAACAAGCCCTGAGATTGAATGGGAATAGAAGGTTGTGGGTGGAGAATATACCATTTTCTTACTTAGCATCAAGAACTGCTAACCTTAGACAAAACACTTGGTATTGCTCCATGTGGTCTGTGGCTGAAGGACAGAGATTCTGTAGTTAAGGCAAGAAACAAGGCTGGTATCACTGATTTTAAATTATGGCCTTGGTAGCTTAAAAAAAGAACTACTACTTTATATGTAACTACCAATAAGCTGGGAATAAAGTTAATTTTCCCATGCACTATTATCCTTTTTTATTTTTTTAACTTTATTTAACTTTATTTCATGCGCATTGGTATAACGATGTCAGATTCTCTTGAACTGGAGTTACAGACAGCTGAGAGCTGCCATGTGGGTGCTGGGAATTGAACCTGGGTCCTCTGGAGGAGCAGTCAGTGCTCTTAACCACTGAACCATCTCTCCAGCCCCTATTATTCTTTTTTAATCTTAGGAGGGAATCATTGATTCTCCTGATGCTTTCCTATAACATGTAACTACTTACATACTGTTTGTGAACACTGGTTATGCATACCATGTTCTACTGGAAAAGGCGTGCTTCGGAAAGAAAATATATAAAGCCTCCTCATTGATCTTTTACTGCTGTTCAGTCTTATTACGGAGGCCCACCATAGTTTCAGACCACCAGGGTGGCTTGGGAGTCCCCCGCTATTAGCAGTGGAAAAAAGACTGCAGCTGCAGCCACAAGGAGACGCTGTATTAGCACACTGTATACAGTAGGCATAACCTCTGCTTAGGGAGCAAACCCCTATTCAAACTAGTCTAAAATCAGCCAGTTTCTTATGAGCTTAGCACTTTAGAGGACTGGTTCCAAGATTCGTGGTGGAGACCAAATAGCCCATCTTACATAGGATGGTAGTGTGTACATTCCTCCCTTATATTTCTGTCATCTCCAAATTGTATCAATTACAGCAACGAAATGTATGAAATAATGACAAAGTTGTCTGTGTATCTTTAGGATGAATACTTTTCATTTTGGTTTCTTGAGACACGGTTTCTCTGTGTAGCCCTGGCTGTCCTGTAACTTGCTCTGCAGAATAAGCTGGCCTCGAACTCACAAAAATCCATCTGCTCCTGTCTCCCAGTGCTGGGATTAAAGGGCACCACCACTGCCCAGCAAACACATCCTCTGCCCTAAATAGTTACCTAACTGGTTGAATCCACAGATAAGCCATGTGCACCTTTAATTCCAGCACTTGGCAGGCAGAGGCAAGTAGATCTCTGTGTTCAAGGCCAGCCTAATCTACAGAGTTCCAGGACAGCCAGGGCTACATGCTGTGTAGAAGACACCATCTCAAAAGGCAAACCAAAGCAAACCAAAAACCACATGCATTTGAAAGACCAACTGTATTATAGACTTTTCAAGTTATACACATAAGCTTTCTTATAAACATACAACATCTCTAACTTCAAGCTATATGAAAGCTCATGTGATTAATCTGGCTAACAGGCAAACCTTAAAGCCTAGTTATTATTTCAGGACAAATATGGAAAACTATGTTGGCTACACTTGCAGGGGCAAGACAAGCAACCTACTATAAGTCATAACTGAATATCCCAAAGCCGAAGTTTGAAGACACTCATTTTTCAAAGGCTAGCAATAGTAAAAACCAACCAAGGACAAAGCACACACTCTTTAAGATTTCAGAATTCTCAGTGTGAAATACTCAGGCTAAAGGCACTTCACAGAGCTGCCTACCACTGTCTAGCACACAGGCTTTGCTCAACAGCAAATCAAGCCTATAGCAAGCTATTAGCATAATCTTAACAGAGTCCTTGATAACATACCTTTTCTGCAACACAAACTGCAAACTGTTTGTGGAGAAAGTTGTTTAGGACACTTACCTTATTAGTCATTAGTACAAACAAATTCCAAGTCATTTTCTTTTAAGAACTTACTGGGCTTGTTTCACAGATCCCTAAAGACTGAGTCATTATTGGTTGAGGTACTAAAGAATAATAAGTGTAGTAGGAATAGTATGTCAGAATCTAATAGTTTTGCATATAGAATTTGGTCTAAAATTCTTTAGAGTACTATTTATAATAGGTAATTACTTTCTGTAATATGATGCTAAGTTTTATTTTGGAATTTCATATACACATGATTAGTATACTATTAAAGAGACTGGATTAGATAATTGTTACTATTAATACCAGACTACAATTTCTGGTTTACTTGTCTTGGGATTAACACATAAGAACACAGGCAAAGAATTCCCATACTTCCTGCTAAATGGTGGGAGATGATAAAACCACCCTTCTTTCATGCCACAAAGACAGAATTTTATTAAATATTATAAAGTACCAAAGAAGGAATTTCTAGGATTCAATTAGATCTATTTATTTTATTTTAAATCAGATTGATTATTTCCAAAGAAAGATCTATTAAAAGCCCAGTAGTGGGGATGGAGAGATGGCTCAGTGGTTAAGAGCGGTCACTGCTTTTCTAGAGGACCCAGGTTCAATTCCCGGCAGATACATGGATGGGTACGATGTCCGTACCTCATGCTGATGGCACAGAGGATACAGGCAAAAAAACCAATACACATAAAAATATTTAAAAAGCTCAGTAGTGACTTTTAAAATGTGATTATTTCTGAGCATCATACTTTCCAAAATTTTAAGATAAAATTAATATAAGCAAAGCTTTAAGACACAAGTCCACAGCCTGTGCTGCCTTCTTCCCCCAGTGGATTTTCATGACAAAACTTCCTTTTGTAACATGAACTGGACTTTATGTATCATCAGTATACCCTTAGAAGGACTGGGTAAGGTAATCAGTGTCACTATTGATAATCTACTTCCGAGGAGGAAATCTAGTGTATTTTTCTTTCCCACTTGTCATTTTTTTCTTGGCTTATCTGTTTAAGGTCTAGAAAATACATTTTAGAATTTAAAAAGTTTTCCTGTTATTTATGAATCACAGCACATCCCCACAGGTAACAACGCTACAGCTGTAAGACTACACGATGGCTAGGATTAAAGGGCCAAAACCAGGTAAAATGCATGTTTTCATCAAGTCTTCCAATTAAAAAGTCTCTGCTGTGGTAAAATATTCACAGTAGAAAATCCAGCAGTTGATTTTTATTAAATTCAAAGCAACAATCCTTGAAGAAAGAAAAAGCAAACTCTAGAATCACTGTTGCCTCAGATGTTCTTCACAGCTTAGAAACCTCCATGGGGAGCCTGTGACCCGACTGTCGCAGGGACATGACACCTACCTGCACGGGAATGATGACAGAATTCCTACCCAAGGCAAAATAAATGTAAATTTATCAATTATTAGTTTACATGGAACTATAAAATACTTAAAAATATGGCACATTATTTGATAAAAAAATACAGTAGTTGAATTCAAGTCATGTCCATAATTTTAATGACCAACCAGATCGCTCTATTTCCCTCCTTCCTATGGATTTTGGATAACAGAAGATGAACACAGCTTTCTTTTTATGACACTTTCAATTGCAACCTAAATCTTTTGGTTCTCAGGGAACAAACAGTTCACATTAGTTTGTCTCAGGCCTCAGCAAAGGAGAGCCTCCTTTACATGCTAAACAGAATAAAAATAAAAATGGATATACTGGTACAGCAGTGAACTGCAAATACCCTTTCAAATGAGAAAATGACAGTGTGTTCACCATTGTGACTGGAGGTGGCCTTTCTGACAGCATTCTCAAATTACACTCCTGCACCTATCCATCTGTGTAGCAGCAAAGCACAAAGACCATTCTTTAGCTTGGAAAAGCAAAACTATGTGGTGGAAGTTATTTTCTTCTTCCCATTCCTTTATCCAGAAAAGAAGTGGGCCTGTGAATTCAAAAGTACAAAGGGGATCACACTGCCAGATGCTGATTTAAAGGTGTCATTTCCCTTTACTAATGCCCAGTCCATTTACGCTTCTGCCTTAACCATGCAATCGCTGTGTGAGTTCCCCTACTACCACAGAGATTGGGTGGTTGGCACGTGGGAAAGCTTTAAAGTTGGAGTTAAGTGAATCCTACCCCCAGCACCGTCTGCGTATCTATAAACCTCTGACAGAGGGAATGGTCAGGAAACTTAGAGATCATAATAGCAGTGTTAACTTGTAGAAGAAAACTCAAGACATTTACTTTTAATAATATATTATGTATCATTACATGAAACATGGTTCTCAACTGTCTTTGACTTAGCAAAGACTGGTAATGGTGAAAGGTTACTATGGCATAGTGACTGTTTGGGATGTATTAGTAGACATTCTGGCTGAAATACATAAAAATTATGTTTACCTTATTGAAGCCCTGCCTCCCCCTTAATGATAATTCTCAAAATAATTTACATAAGTACTGCTTTAACACAAGTGGCAATTATGGAAGATAATCAATTAAAAACAATTCTAAGAGAGCAAATAGAAATGTATTGCCCAAAGTTCCACAGCTGGGGCTGGAGAGATGGCTCAGTGTTTAAGAGCATACACTGCTCTTGCAGAGGACCCAGGTTTGGTTCCCAGCACCCGTACGGTGGCTGACAATCCTCTGTAACTCTAGTTCCAGGGTATACAATGTCTTCTTCTAGCCTAGGTGAATGGGCACCAGGCATACACATGGTGCACATACGTATATGGAGGCAAACGTTCATACACATAAAATAAAGATAAATAATTCTAAAATATTAAAACAGGTTCCACAGCTGCTGCACTCAAAATGCTGGACTCAACCATACAAGTTAAAGGAATGCATATTATTCACCTCTCCCCATAACAAAACAAAGAAACCCTTAAGCTGAGGGCACTGTAGCACACTACTTTAATCCCTGCACCAGGGAGGAAGAGGTAGAAGAACCAGAGTTCAAGGCCAGACTGAACCTCACTTCTCCAAGGGTCTATATACTGTCAAAGTTTGTTCAGACTGTGTTTGCAGAACAAATGTCAGCCGCACATTCAAATCAACATAACAAACATCACCATATAACACATTATTTAGAAAGCAGATTAAGATTGTTACAATAAGAGCATGGGAAACTACTGCTAGTAACGTATGCATACAACATTTTCCAGCTAGCAATCATAGTAAGTAACGTGATGTGGATAGAAGTCATCTTTCCCTCACTCAAACAGGGTTTACTATAGCATAGGCAGGCCTCAACTTGGCTAGGTAGGATGACCTTGAACTTCTGATTCCCCTGCCTCCACCTTCCAAGTGCTGGCATTGTAATGCCAATACATCTACCACATCCAGCTAAATTTTAATTCACGGGAGGCAATGCAACCAAATAAATCCTCAAGTCAGCCGTGTTTTATTCCATCAACTCAAAAAAAATTCTCTAGTCAAACAATTAAAATGTTTTAATACTAAAGGTTATTAGTTTTATGACAAACTAAAAATGTTCTTGTATTTTGTCAAATATTGGGCTAGTACAATAGTCTAACAATTTTATTCTATCTTAATTTCATTTGGTGCTTTGTTCATCTGAGCACCCCCATCCCCCCAAAAAATCCAAACAAGCAAAAGGAATAAATCTTTTTTTCTCCTCCCAGAAAGAAAATTAAATTTTAAATTAAGGCAGGTCAATGATAAAATGTGAAGTTCTGTTTAAAAACAAAAACAAGTGATCAGAAAGCCAGCAAAAAGATACTTCAGAAAAAGTAATTTATTTTCCCACTCATACCACCCCCTACAACTGATCTTTTCCAAACCTGACAACATACTTTCCACTTAAAATGATAAAGACAAATGAAAGCCTTTTCAAGTGGGCAGAGGTTGAAAACAATCTTTCAAATATTGGTGTATCCTATTGTATTTTATATTTGATGGTACTACTAAAAGCCACACTGCGAGCCAGGCATAGTGGTGCACACCTTTAATCCCAGCACTCAGGAGGTAGAGGCAGGTGGATCTCTTGAGTTCAAGGCCAGCTTGGTCTATACAGTGAGTTCTAGGACAGTTAGGGCTACATAGTGAGACCCTGTCTTGATAAAACAAACAAAAACCCAAACAAACGAGTAAAAGCACGCTGAAAACAATGAGGCCTGCTTTACAAGCACCACTTGCATACTTACACAGTAGGGAAAACAAAAGTCAAACAGCAACACCTAACATGCACACTTCCTTCTTTAAAGGAAGCTGAACAAAAAGGCAGATCTGGAAAATACATGAAAGAATGGCCTTGAAGACCTGCTATGCCCAACATCTCCAACAGACAAGATAAAAACAAAAACAATAGGCAAACATTTGTTTTTTTCCTGATTTTCTTTAATGCGTTTGCCATCTTACATGGACACCACTAGGTGTCTTAATAGCATCTGTCTACACCTTCCCAGCAAGCACCCGGGAAAGGACTCTTCTTCCCACTTGTCTTTGGGGAGGGTTGCTTTTAAGCACAGCATACCTAACTCTTAGTGTTGGCCATAATTAATGGGTAGTGGCATTAATATTCTAAAAATGGATTATCACACACACTCAAATCACACTAAAATCTCAACTTACTTCAAAATCTATTTTCTATTGTAGCTTTTATTCCCGAATGTTGTATTCAAGAAGTGGGAAGAATGTCTTTTCTTTCTTTGCTGTTTCTTCTTCCTTTTATTCGTCCACACATTTCCTTCCTTCCTCTTTTTTTAAAATTATCAATGACAAGAGGTTAAAGTAATGGGTTACTATACAAACCAATGTCTAGTAAACAGCAAAGACAGATCAGAGCTCATAAACCTTCTTTGTCACGATGCTGACACAAGTTTTTTTTTTCTTTTTCTTTTTTTTTTCTTATTCTTGTAAAGGAAATTTTCTTAGAAAGTATATGGCCCTGGAGCTGCTCACTTTAGCAGCTGGCGGTCCTCTGTGCTCTTGAGGCGCTTCTTCCGGGGCTGTACAAAGTCATCATCGGAGTCATCACTGAACTTACTGTCGTCTGCTTCATTCCTGAATTCTAGTTTTGGAAACCTTTTTTCTGGATACAGATTCTTTAAAAGTTCTTCAAAATAGCTTTCAAGTTTTATACCAGCATTGGCTACTTCCGAATCAGGCTGCAGGATAAAATAAAGACAGGAATTAAAAACCAAAAGGTCGACAGTTTACTCTATAAAATATTCCTTTTTAGTCAATTCTGTTCCCTTTTGGCACACAGCTATGAAACAATGGACTGCGAGAAAAGTATTTAGACATATCACTAACATAAAATAAGTAACAGTCTGGGGCCACAAAAGTCTAGAGAAGGCCAGCTAATAATTAGTAAGACTCTTTTTTTATGGAATCATTCAAAAAGTAGGTGACTATGATAGGGATGGATCACAAGAAGATAAGATCATCGTGGGCAGGGACCTCAAGAATGAAAAAACTGTGGTACAAAAGAACAAACAGAACGACCAACAAGAAAGACATCATTCAAAGTGACACGAGAAGATTGTTAAATGAGAACTTTTTTGGTGATTCTTACTATTTCGAGATAAACACAGAAATCAAACTCTAAAAGTACACAGAGTTTGCAAAATAAAAGGAAGAAATGGTAAATACTTACATATTTTTTAAACTATCTTGGTGTCGGGTATCTCGCATTTGTACTTACTACATGATAAAACTGCAAATTAAATGTGGGTAAGTCTTCCTAGTAACCTCTTTCATACCCTGGGCAAACCTGAAACACAGCAGACTTACACCAGCACAGACACTGTGAGCACCTCACTGTTGGCAAGCTGTCTGGGTTAAGATTACTATTCACATTGCTGTTGCCTCTCCCAATCTCACCTCATTGAATTCAGCACAGTTCTGAAAGATCAATCTAAAATCAGCTACAAAATCTTCGGGCTTTGTATACATGCAATAATCTTCCTGAAGTCTTTTCTTGATGGTTGACAAGTCCATTGGGTTTTTAATTATTTTATAATAATCAGGCACCTTATAAAACAAATGAATTATTATAATATAAATAAGTAAACTGTATCTGGTCCTATAATACATGCTATTTTTCTTCACATTATTTTTTTACTGGTGAAAACAAAATCAAGAAACATACCTATTAATCAATATTTGCAAGTACCTACTGTGTTTTGTACACAGGTTTTGTGGCACTTTCTCTAAAAATACTTAATACTTTATATTGGTATATTCATTGTATATAGTGTTGGGTATCATACAGGTAATTGTAATTGTATCATGTATGGTATATCATGTATCATGGCCAAATCCCCACTTCCTTCCCTTTAGCCCACATTCCTTTTTTCCCATCCCCAAAGTCATCCCTCCTAATTTCCCAGATCCCTTCAGTTTTCATGTCATATATGAATATGGAATACCAGGAGACCCATAACTGAGAGAAAATATGCAACGTCTTTCTATATTTCACTTAATAGGATTATTTCTATTTGCATCTATTGTCTAGAAAATGACCATTTTATTCTTTATGACTGATTAAAAATCCATTATACATTCACACAGCATTTTTTAAATCCATTCACCTACTGATGTACAGCTAGGCTTATTCTATCAGCTACTGTGAATGTGCAAACATCTCCGTTGTATAGTGTCCTCTGGACATATAAACCAGAAGAGATGAACTATAAATGGCAAATAAACATTAAGAAAAAAATGTTTAGTAACTTTAGCTATCAGGAAAGTGAAAACTGAAATTACATTGAGATTTTACCTCACTCCAGTCAGAATGGCTTCCATTAAGAAATGAAAATACACGTGTGCGCACATGTACACACACATACACACACACACACACAGGCGAGAGAGAGAGAAGAGGGAATGCTGATGAGGATGTGGGGAAAAGCGAACCCTTCTATACTACTGTTGGGAATATAAATCGATTCATTATGGAAGTCAGTATGGAGGTTGCTCAGAAAACTCAAGCAGAAGTACCATATGACCCAATTAACAATGATTTTTAATGGAAAATATTTCTGTGTATCTTCTTTTAAACCTCCTATATGTTCCTTCTTCATTATCAAATAAAAAAATAATTATTAAGCTGTGCATAGTGGTGCAGCACCTGGGAGGCAGAGGCAGGCAGATTTTTGAGTTGGAGGCCAGTCTAATTTACACAGCAAATTCTAGGCTAGTCAGGGGTACATAGTCAGGCGGCAGATCTCTCTAGAGATAACGACTTTCTCCCTTGAGTCTGGCCCCTATGGGGCCCTATATAGGGACACAGGCCTGTGGATATGGGGGCCCCTCACATAGAGGAAGTGACTCTTGGCTGGACAGATCATCCCCACTCAATTCCCTGGTAGCCCAGACTGACAGCTGCTCGAGTGATTGTAAACCATGGTTGCTATAACCAGCAAAGCTATTTGGTAAATCTGATGGAGAGGCCTAATTGCGTGGGTGCATTTCTTTAATACCAGCACTGGGGAGGCAGATTCAGTCTGAGTTACAGACCAGCCTGTTCTAGATAGTGAATTCCAGGCCAGCAGAGGCTACATAGTGATTTTGTTTTGTACTATTCCAAGCAGTAAAGGCTGATCCTCAGTTCTGAAAACTTTAAACCTGCTGAAAATCAGTTTATATTACAAATGAATAAGCCTGGCAATTTCAGAGGATTAATGAGGTGATTTCTATTAAACGATTTATATCAAGAAATAGAAGGTTAACTTGTGGCTGCTACTACTGTTAATAGAAATGTAAGCCAGAATCATAAAAAGCAACAATGCTGTGTCCCATTTTTAAGTATGTATTGGCAACACAAAACTTCCTTTGGCTATGAAAGATCCTTTCCCGTAAGTACTTATTTCCTTTTCTGGACTGGGGCTGTAGTGTAGTGACTGCATACACAAGTCCTGGGTTCAACCCATAGTATCCTAAGAAAAGTCTAATTTCCAAAAACTTAAAATTTTGAAATAGACATGGTGATGCCAGAGGATCCCTTTAAGTTCAAGGCCAGCATGGCCTATATAGTGGCTCCCAGGCCAGCCAGAGCTATACAGTGATACGCACGCGCGCGCACACACACACACACACACACACACACACACACACACACACACACACACACGCACACAAAATAATGGGCTTAACTGCAATATTTTCTAACACGAAAATATTTAACTTGGCACAGTCAAGTTAAACTATTTATGACTAGTTTCTATTAATTTTTAAAACCCAACAAACCACAAATATAAATGTAATTGGGATGTGGAGGTGGGAGGACCAGGGAACTCAAGGCCATGTTTCCTCTACACTGTTTGAGGTCATGAGATCCTCCTGTCTTAGAAAACCCAACCCAACCTAACCACAACCACATTTATTCAATTTCAAAAAGAGATTCAGATACCATAGAAGGAGAACAAATTTTAGGTGTGGGATCCTTTCGGATATTCTAAAAGTATCAAAGTTATTCCACACTTTCAATATAGATCTGTTTGGGACAAACAGTCTCAGCTTTTTCCCATTATTAAATTCAACTTGTTACTCTAAGTCTAACTCTATCAAGAAAAACATAAAATATTATAGAGGTCTTTTTTTTTAAAAAAAAAAAAAAAGTGGCTATTTTCCCGACAACTCATGCCATATAAGCCTTCTGAGACACAGACAACATAAAAATCATCCCAACATAAAAGTAAACTGGGTGGGATGAGAAAAGTATCCAAGAAACAAATACAAAGTATCAGCCAATTGCCACTGAGAGGTATTTATCTGTTTAGTGGAAGAGGAATAAACTTGGTATCATCATGTTACATGAACTAGCCAAGAGAAGAAGAAATGCTACATGTGACATGTAAGTGAAACTATGTGGAGGGAGGAAGAGGCAGAAAGTGGTAGAGAGGAAACCAGACAGGGCAGCGAGACAACAAAAGACACATTTTTCCTCTGTCTTATATGAATTTAGATTTAATACACCCATCCAGTCCCCCAAACATAACATAAAATGCAGGCACATACATGCGCTACAAAAAAGCAGAAGGCTTGGGGACAGACGAGATCAGTGGGAGAAAAGGGTAGAATAGGAGGATAGTGAGTGTGTATGTGTGAGTAAACAGCCAAACTAAATGGCATGTATGTTTGATGTCATAATCAAACCAAGTATTTCATATACTAACTAAAAAATTAGCATGAATTTAAGATGAAAGCACTGTGTGTGCACGCACATGTGTGTGTTTTGTGTGTCTTTAAGATTTGGATTAGGAATCTGGAGAGTAAGCTCAGTCAGCAAGGTGCTTGCCATGCAAGCATGAGGACATGGGTTTGATCACAAGTACTTATGTAAAAGTCAGACATGACAGCACACACTTACAAACCCAGCAGAGTTGTGGAGGCAGAGTCCTGTGGATCACTGGAGAGCCAGTCTGGACTAATCCATAAATTCTAAATCCCACAGAGACATCCTGCTTCACAAAACCACATTCAAGGTTGATCTCTGCCCTCCCCTAACACCTGGCACACACTCCCCCACAGGACAACCCACAAGAAATTATTGAAATGATAAAAGAAGTTAGGTTCTTATAAATAAGATTTAAAATAATTACCCCAGCATGTAAACATGTACAAATGACGTTAACACTTACAGTTAGAGGAACAGGGTCTTGGAAAGCCAGGCTCATTTCATGGCAGTAAAGAAACAGAAGCAGGCGTTCACATTTCTAATGAAAAAGAGATAATAAAATAGTAAAGTCACAGCTTATTTTCTAAAAGAATTCACAGGCCTCAGAATAAAAATTAAAGCCTGAGGAATACATAAGAAACACTGAATCTAGCCATGTAGTGGTGGCACACACCTCCCAACATCTGGGAGGCAGAGGCAAGCAGAGCTCTGTGAGTTTGAGGCCAGCCTGGTCTACAGGGTGAGTTCCAGGGCAGCCAGGGCTACACAGAGAAACCCTGTCTAGAAAAACCAAAAACCAAAGAAACAATCTTTGCATTTTGCTTTCTGTTAACTAACAACTTGGGGAATATGGATACGAGAGTTCCTGTAATTATGGGAACAAACCAAACTCGCTATAAAATACATGTTTCGAGTTCCTCAAGATGAATCCCCTCACCACTCTAGTCTGCTTATTGTGCACCAGCAGTCACTGGAGGAAGCCAGGTAGTAGCAGAGCCTTTTCCCTGTAAGCCCTGTCTTAAAGATCCTTCTTGCAAACAGGGATGTCCTTTTGTGCGCTTTGTTATTCCCTCCTCTCAGGCCCTCCCAGTGAACAGTGAGTGTAGGTTCCCCCTCTTACATGTCAATTTTCATGTTTCTTTCTTTTTTTGGGGAGGCGGGGGCAAATGTTCAGATAGGGTTTCTCTGCGTAGCCCTGGCTGTCCTGGAACTCACAGAGCCTTCTAAGTGCTGGGATAGAAGGTGCACGTTACCACCACATGGCTCATTCTTTTTAAAATATATTTTGATAAATTATTTAGTACTAAAAAAATTATACTTAAATGTTAAATATCATGTGGTCAAAGTATGGAATTATTTCTAGGAACATTAAATCAAAGAATCAATCTTGCTGTCAATTCTCAAAAGATCCTGAGAAAGAAAATCAATTAGTGATTAAGAAAAAAAAGGGGGTGGTGATGGCAGCACATGCCTTTAATCCCAGCACTCGGGAAGCAGAGGCAGGCGGATCTCTGTGAGTTCAAGGCCAGCATGGTCTACAAGAACTAGTTCCAGGACAGGCATCAAAAGCTACAGAGAAACCCTGTCTTGAAAAAACCAAAAAAAGAAAGAAAAAAAAAAAAAAGAAAGAAATGAGACAGAAAGGGAGGCAAAATTTAAAAGCATACACTGAAGTGAGGCATGGTAGCTCATTCCCATAAATCCAGGGATAGGAAGCTGAGCAGGAAGATCGCCATCTGATGACAGTTTGGACTAACAATGACATCATATCTCAAATAAAAAATAAAAAAATAACAATAACAAGAGAAAAACCAACCAACCAACCAAAAAAATCTAAAAATAAAAAAAAAGAAGTTGGACATGGTGACCTGTAATCAGATGTACTTGGTTGGAATGTTGTGAATTTAAGGTTAGCATAAGCTACACAGAGCGTTCTAGGTTAACCTGAGCTAACAAGTAGAGTATTTTAAAGTTCTACCTAATAGAGTTTTCATTTGTTTAATTAAGAAGTTATGGTTCCGTGGGTCAAGTGCTTTTCTATGCAAGCACAAGGGCCTGGATTTGGATCACTAGCACCCAAGCAAAAAAGCCAGGTATGGTGGCATCCAGCTATGACTCTCATGTGAGGGAGGAGGGAACAAGTGAATTTCAGGTGCTCCGTGAGCTTCAGGTACAGTGTCAGGCCTTGTCTCAAAAACAACGTGGAAAGCAAAAAAGGAAGATATGTTAGGTCAAACTCTAGCCTCCACATGTAGAGGCATGGGTTAAAGGCCCACATAAGTATACACACACACACACACACACACACACACACACACACACACACACACACACACTATTGATTATGCAAAATTTCTATTCTTCTGTGTGTAGAAGAGGGAAAAGTGAGAAAGAGACTTAAAGGAGAAAGAACTCAGTATAAAAATCAACACATGTAACAAAAACCATCCTAATAGTCTAGTGTGGAAATGCTCAAAAACTTACCCTTTTATCTATCTGCGTTAATTTAGTAAGGCCTTCAGTTTTCCTTTTATCTGAGTTGTGATTGGGAGCATCACAATCATATTCAACTTCTGGCTTAGATAAATCTCGGCAGAAAGTACAAATCCACTCTCCACTGTTGGGATAAAGGACCAACAGTGAGCTGAGTTCTGAGCCCGTCAGGCTGCTCTCCACCGCCCTTCCCGCCACATGCAGGCCGTGGATGACAAGCTTCTTTGGCATGGGTTTTATTCTCTACCTAGTATCACTTACTATTAGGTACAAAGCAGTATGGAGTAGAAGTAGCAGAAATTTGATGCAAAGGTCTGACTAAACATCACACTTCTGATCCTTCCTCCTTTCTTTCCTCTATGCTTGGTTGGTTACAAGTATGTGCCACCAACGCCAGCTAGAATCTATTCTGAGAAGCACAAAGACTAGGAACCAGGGAAAAGGAAACTGTAGATCAGTGCTAAGGACTTTGAAGTATGAATTTGTGCCAAATGAAATTTAATCTTTATAAAAGTTCTGTGTTATTAACAACTGTCAAAAATTTGTTATAATTGTTATACTTGAAAAAACTCTTCCTTCCACCTTACCCTCTTCTCCCCCTTCCATTTTTATGTCATTGTTTCTTTTTTTTTTTAAGATTTATTTATTATGTATGCAACATTCCTTCCATGTGTGCCTGCGGCCAGAAGAGGGCACCAGATCTCACTATAGATGGCTGTGAGCCACCATGTAGTTGCTGGGAATTGAACTCAGGACCTCTGGAAGAGCAGCCAGCGCTCTTAACCGCTGAGCCATTTCTCCAGCCCCCTATGTCATTGTTTCTAGCTACATCCACTTTCCTCTAAAATGCTGTTACTTTTTATATTTCCTTGCAGCAGTGGGGAACAGCACCCTGAGCCATGTCAAGAAGCTCCAACACTATGCCATACTCCCAACCCCATGCTTTATACTTTAGAGAAGTACTGTTTTACCTTGGGAAATTTGTCAGTGTGGGTACGTGACAAGTAAGATGGAATACTTTAGGACACTTTTCACAGCAAAGGAGTTCCCCTCCATTTTGACAGACTGCACACCAGTCTTCATTGGGGTCGTCTTCCTTCCTTGTCTCTCCGACAAGCACAGGGGACTTCTGGGAGGCATCCAGCCACTCAGGCTTCCCATTTGAGGAACTTTCCTGAGTAAGTCCGGGTTGATCTCCTGTGCTATCAGGAGCATCAGATCTTAACACAGCTTCCTCAGAAGCAGAGCTCTGATTATTGTTTAAGAGGAGGGAAGTAAGTATGCTTCTTGGATAGTTAGTCTGCAACGAAAGAGAGAACATTATGTATGTATGCACGCATGCATGCTTTGAAAGTGACCTTTTAATCTCCCGATGGCTATGATAATTAAAGACTAGTTGGGCAGTGTGGAAGTCAATCACATGAATTGTAAAGATGGTTTACTATAGCTACTAATTCAAATTAACTTCAGACACTGTGCTAGCTAGTTTTATGTCAACTTGACACGAGCTGGAGTCATCTGAGAGGTAGTAAGCCCAGATAAGCAAATAAGCTCCAGCTGTGGGCAAAGCTTGTAGCTCATTATCCTAATGAGAGATTAATGGGGGGAGGGTCCACTATGGGCAAGGCCATCCCTGGGCTCCTGGTCCTGGGTTCTATTAAAAAGGCTCAACAAGCTAGTAAGCAGTATTCCTCCATGGCCTCTGCATCAGCTCCTTCCTCCAGATTCTGATCCACTTTGAGTTCTTGTCCTGACATCCTTCGATGAACTGTGAATTGGAAGAGTAAACTAAATAAATCCTTCCCTCTCTCCCCCCAAGTTGCTTTCAGTCGTGGTGTTTCATCACAGCGAGAGAAACCTTAACTAAGACAGGCACAAATATTATTCTGCTAAGATGAATCTAAATTCCATGGAGCTTCTGTTCGCATATTACAGCCTACTTTGTGGGTGTTGCATCAGGACTACCCTTTTCTTGCCTCTTAAATGGCAACATTACTGAAAGCACTGATGTAATTACATTTTGAGTTCTAGATTCTTCATCTGATTCTTGTTTTACTATAACAACAGGAAAATCATAATTTTCAGGTGGTCCGCTGTTTTCTTGTTTTATTCGGATTGGTTCCAACATGACTACTGGGACTTTGTGTGTGGAATCAGCTCCTGCTGGTTTGCTGGAAGAGCCAGAGCTGTGAGGGAGAAAGGAGGAGAGGAAGAGACAAAATTAGACAATTTAAAAGATAGAAAGCTGAAGAACATTCTGGAATAATGTAACTTCACAATAATAACCATATTTTGTATCAGCAGTGAATGATGTTAAAATACGATTGTGGAATCAACATAAATTTCCTTGATGACAGGCCCTACAGACTAACCTTTCAAATTGATTTATCATGTATATGAAAAGTAAGACCTACTTGAGTATTCTAAGGCTCTGTAACTAACTGCTCAACTAGATCTGAGGTGAAACATCTTTCCAGTCTTTCCCAGCTTCCTGTCTGGTCACAAGCACTCTAGGGGCATCAAGAACATGCACAGTTTGTGTTAAGACACTAGAATATAATTTGTTGTTGGTTGCTCCGTAAAGGCAGTAGTTGGACAGAAACCCTGCACCATTAGTCATTCTGTTCTTATGGGCAAACTTCCTCCTAGAGAATGCTGCTTTCAAATGATAGCAAGAAACGGGGGGTTTACCACAAGCAGTAACTTTCAAACACAATGAAGGCAGAACTAAATAACTTAAAGAAGAAGCTTAATTGTAAAGAATTTCTTTTAAAGTAGAACCAATGTTTGATCATTTTAACAGTCACAGAACAATGAAAGAAAGATTACTTCATTCAGAGACAGAGGCAGGAGCATCACCACAAGTTAAGAGGCCAGCTCCATCTACGTTAAGTGAGTTCCTGACCATGTGAGAGCGTGTCTCAAAACAAACAAAACATCATCATCAGTAACAACAACAAACCCCAAAAGGAAAGCATTGCTTCTTTTTCCTAACTCTGTCTACATAGTACTATAACTGTTTTTATCCTTGGTAGCATGATGTCAAATTCTATCTTATTGTTTAGCACTGAGACAAATACTTCCTAAACGTTTACAAGTACAAGTTTAGTCACTCTATTGTACTAAAATATTAATTAAAAATTAACAGTAAAAAAGATGCACCAAGTATCAAAACTAACAACTGCAAGAAATTTATGCACAGTTGGCTCTTCATGTCCATGTCTTTCACTCACATATATGGATGAAAATACCTTGTGGGAGGGAATGTGCTTGTAACAGGACATGCACAGACTATTTGGAGAGGGGTGGTGTCATTATTCTCTAGACAATGCAATAAAACAAGTTTTGTAAAACAGTCCCATTGAATTAGGCAAAAATCAATAACCTGGAGATAATTTAAAGCATACACAAAAGTATATGCAGGTTACATTCAAATATTGTACTGCCTTATATAAAAGATTTGGACAACTGCAGGTTTTGGTATATTCAGATGGGTCCTGGAACCAATTCTTGTGGATACTGAGGAAAGACTGTACCAGTAGATACGGTTAAATCTATTTACCTTCCTCGGCTCCCAACACTGGAGGCACTAGGTGAACGTATTGGGGGATGGACGCTAGTCATAGTAACAGGTCCTGAGGAGAAGGAAATAGACATACATAGGTGAATTAACAATTATGCATTCAGATTGAATTAGAATTATGTCATAATATAAATTATAATTCACTTAAATTATACCAAAACCAGGAACACCAATTCTATGAAACAATAAGCCCATCTTTAATATTTTGTTACACTAAAAGTTTATGGTCATGGTACTACTGACAGTGAGAAAGTCTATGTATCACTGGCTTCTACTTACTCCCAGCCTGAAGTACTAAGTCCTCTCTGCAGTAGAGTAGCTAGAGGATTCCAGTGCCAGTGAGAACTACATAAGAGAAAGGGGCGGACATATAAGGTGGTCAAGGGGACAGCAGATGGCGTAGAGGTTTAGGGTACTTGTCAGCAAGCCTGACAACCCAAGCTCAATCTCTAGAACCAAATGAGAACAAGTAATGGGAGAAGTGAAAGTTAGATTCCGACATGAAGCAGCTAAAAAAAGAAAAAAGAGGTTCTGAACTGCTGTCATAAAAAAAGAAACTATGCTCAGGAGGTAAATCTGCTTGCTGCCAAGCCTGATGACCTAAGCTAGATCCCTAGGACCCATACATGGTGGAACGAGAGAATAGATTGCCATAAGCTGTTCTGACCTTCATGTGCATGCTGTGGTACTTACATACATGTGTACACACACAAATAACTAAGTATAAGAATATTAAGTAAAATCTATACTCTGGAGGCAGTATAGGTTATGTGGTAATCTGGCACAGTCTATAGTAGATAAATGTTAGCCTTAAGATCATTGCCAGAATGCGTTCAGAAATGTTTTGCCAAGTTACAATACTATCACATGAAAACATCTGATGTTTTACACATGAAAACATCTGATGACTTTTTCATCAATGGTATCACCACTATTCAAATTTTGGCTAATTCAGTAGTAAGAAACCAAATTCTGTTTAGACTCTTCTTATGATGACTGGAGAGAGGAAACACTTCTGTTTAGTCTGTTTTATTGGCTGTCTATACCATGTAGGGATTACTTAATTAAGTGTCTTTCAGCAACACCAAGAACATCCTAATTTATTCATATGCACTTATCCTTTATTCTAATGTATATTTATGTTTAAAATAAGAATCTCCACTTAAATCTTGTAAACACCTTATTTTCTGATAACGTTGCAGAAATAATTAAGTTCACTCCTTTTCATTATTCCCTGTAGATAGATGCTGTTGTATGGCTAACTTCCTCAGATCAGAAACAGTCTCTCCTCCAGGGAAAAAGGAACTTCCTAGGATTCAGGAAGATGAGTAAAAAATATGAGGCTAATGAAGCCACTAAAATTCAGGAAGCTCAAGAAGTTAAGATACAGAAAGTTATTCATTATGTAGGCAAGTGCTGGGGCAGAAGAGACAATTTGGTGAGGGGCTTGCAAACTGTGCAGCAGGCTCCTGGGACCCAGCTTTGCTGGGCAGGGCATGGGGAGCTCACTGATTCTTTCACCGGGCTAGACGTGCATGCAATTCTTTTTTTGGCTTGTCACCAGCACATTATCCAGATGTATCTGTTAATGTCTCCTCAGGAAGTCACACAACAGATACCTGCTATGTCAAGTCTCCAGGAATAATATGTAGGGTGTTGCAGGAAACAAGCATATAAAATATTATTATTACTTGGTTTTTAGATATAGGGTTTCTTTGTGTAGTCTTGACTGCCCTGGAACTTGCTCTGTAGACCAGGCTGGCCTCGAACTCTGAGAGATCCGCCTGCCTCTGTCTCTCAAGAGCTAGGATTAAAGGTGTGCGCCACCACCATCTGGCTTATGAAATAATATTGTTTAAAACATTTAGTTTTATGTGAATTGAGTGTTCTGCCTGCATGTACATAAGTATAGTACATGTATGCAATGCTTAGGTAGGCCAGCACAGAAGTTACAGTATAAGGCAGTTGTAAGCTCCCATGTGGATGCTGGGAACCCTGGTCTGTTGCAGGAGCAGGAAGTGCTCTTAACCACTGAGGTATTTCTCAACCTCCTTATATTAAGCCATTATTAAACACAACTAAACAACAGTGAACAAACAAACCAAAGACTGTTCTCCTGTGTATTTTAATAAAATTTGAATCTAGACAAATTATATTCTAGAAAAGACTACTTTACAGACAACTAAATTTATTAATGAGAGTGTGATAAAAATTTGCTCATTGGTTGCTATAATGCCAATAAATTTTGCTGAAACGAAAAAGTATTAAAGTTTAATCTTTGTTTCCTTCTCCGTGAATACTAGTTTTACATGGCATAAAAACTCAGGATGGACAGATTCAACGCAATGCCGATCAAAATCCCAACAAAATTCTTCAAAGACCTGCAAAGAACAATACTCAACTTCATTAGGAAAAGCAAAAAACCCAGGATAGCCAAAACAATCCTGGGCAACAAAAGAACATCTGGAGGCATCACAATCCCTGACTTCAAACTATACTACAGAGCTACAGTACTGAAAACAGCCTGGTACTGGCATAAGAACAGACAGGAGGACCAGTGGAACCGAACAGAAGACCCGGATATCAATCCACACATCTTCGAACACCTGATCTTTGATAAAGAAGCAAAAAATATCAAATGGAAAAAAGAAAGCATATTCAACAAGTGGTGCTGGCATAACTGGATATCAACATGTAGACAAATGAAAGTAGACCCCTATCTATCACCATGTACAAAACTCAAATCCAAATGGATCAAAGACCTCAATATAAAGCCAGCCACACTGAACCTTATAGAAGAGAAAGTGGGAAGTACGCTTGAACGCACTGGCACGGGGAACCACTTCCTAAATAGAACCCCAGCAGCACAGACACTGAGTGAAACAATTAATAAACGGGACCTCCTGAAACTGAAAAGCTTCTGTAAAGCAAAGGACACGGTCAACAAGATAGAACGCCAGCCTACAGAATGGGAAAAGATCTTCACTAATCCCACATCAGACAGAGGTCTGATCTCTAAAATATACAAGGAACTCAAGAAATTGGACACCAAAAGAACACATAATCCAATAAAAAAAAAATGGAGCACAGACCTAAACAGAGAACTCTCAACAGAGGAATCTAAAATGGCAGAAAGACACTTAAGGAAATGTTCAACATCCTTAGTCATCAGAGAAATGCAAATCAGAACACCTCTGAGATTCCATCTTACACCTGTAAGAATGGCCAAGATCAAAAACACTGATGACAACTTATGCTGGAGAGGTTGTGGGGAAAAGGGAACACTTCTGCATTGCTGGTGGGAATGCAAGCTGGTACAACCCCTATGGATGTCAGTATGGCGATTTCTTAGAAAATTAGGAAACAACCTTCCTCAAGACCCAGTAATACCACTTTTGGGTATATACCCAAAAGATGCTCAATCGTGCCACAAGGACG
>PVIU01001099.1:124550-159251 GCA_004026605.1 Ondatra zibethicus
ATTTTGCAGGAAAATGGATGGAACTAGAAAGCATTATTTTGAGTGAGGTAACCCAGACACAGAAAGACAATTATCACATGTACTCACTCATAGGTGGTTTTTAAACATAAGGCAAAGAAAACCATCTTACAAACCACAATCCCAGAGAATTGAGACAACAATACGGACACTAAGAGAGACTTACATAGATCTAATCTACATGGGAAGTAGAAAGTATAAAAAGACAAGATCTCCTGAATAAATTGGGAGCATGGGGACCTTGGGGGAGGGTTGAGGGAGGGAGGGGTGTGGCAGGGAGGGGAGCAGAGAAAAAAAAAAAACCTCAGGATGGTGAGATGAGCTCAGCGGGTCAAAGCACTTGTCACCCGGCCTGACAACATGAGTTTGAAGGCCCAGTTGGTGGAAGGAGAAAAACAACGCCAGTTTGTCCTCTGACTTACATATATGCACTATGGCATACAGGTGGAAATATACACACACATAAAATAAACATATATAAAAAGGAAACCTCAAAATATAGTTACCATTATCATTTTTAGAATGATATTTTAAAAAAATGGGGCAGAGAGAAATTTTTAATTATTATAAATAAAAATGAGTAAAAACTGGAAAACGTTTACAAATCCAAAAGGTGGTTTTACCTGCAAGGCCTGGAGATGGCACTGATGAATTTGGTGACTGCACCGTTCTGTTTGATGGAGGTCTTGGCTGGCCATGATCTATACTTGTATCTTTCCTTGCAATATTGTCCAACATGATAGTACTTGAACAATCAATCTTCCAAGAGAATAAATTATTTCAGGGCAAATTAACTTTGCAAACCAAAACCACTTTCAACTTACAAGAAAACTTCAATTCTAAATTCTATCTTTTTTTGGTTTGTTTGTTTAAAACAAGTGTTTCTCTGTGTAGCCCTGGCTGTCTTTGAACACAGAGATTTGCCTGCCTCTGCATCCCAAATGCTGGAACAAAGACAGGCATCACCATACCCAGCCTCCCCCATCTTTTGGTTCTAAGTACTATCAAGACAGAAACTGTGAAGTTCCGCTAAAACTTTCTACATCAACAAGTTAAAATAAAAGTTTATTCTTTATATTCTACCCACAGTAAATACACTGAGAACACATGTACCACATCGTGTGTGGACACCCCCCCCACTCAATAAATCAAGAGTTTCATGCTTTAATTCAAATACTTTGTCATGTCTAAATACACCAACTTTCCTAAGAACATATACAATTACCCTTTCTCAACTGGGATTCTAGAAGAGAACTGGGTCCTATGGCCAAGGTATAATGTACATAATAAAATAATATAGAAGGATATTTTCATTTTCTGTAGACTCTCTCTTCTATGGTGGTGGGAGGTGGGGGACAGGAAGCAGACAAGGTCCTTTGTATTTTAATATTCTTAGGCACTACTTTAGTTACTAATTTCCAGATGGTGCATAAAGGACTGTGTTTCTTAATGTAATGAAAATAATTTATAGTGTGGAATAATCCGAAAACCAAGATAAAATATAAAATTTAGACTAAGTTTTCCTGTCTGATGTATGCATGAAAAAAGTATACTCTCCCCATTTAGAATATATGCATTGTAAAAACTGAAATGACTAATGAGATTAATAATCCAATTGCTAAAAAATAATAACTGACCTCAATTTGGATTTAAAAAAAAAAAATCAAAGAAATTTGAAAAAAGTTCTTTCGTAATCTTACAGATAATTCCTTCTAAAGTGTGTAAAATACTTCATAAATGTAAATGTTTCAAGTTTGGCTGTGGATACATCATGACATTGAGATTACCTAACCTTGCAGGGGAAACCAAAAAAAGCATTAGCTACTTTTCCATAGGACTGGGGTTCTATTGCCAGCACCCATATGGCAGCTCACAACCATCTGTAACTTCAGTTCCAGGGATCTGATTCCATCTCTGGACTCCAAAGGCATTAAGCACTCCTGTGTACAGACATACATGTAGGCAAAATGCCTGTACACATAAACAAATAAAATTAAAAAAAAAAATAAGATGGAAAACAAATGACGAAGATGCGGAGAACCAGCAACAGAACACTGCATTTTCTGCCTTTAGATTCTTAAAAATCTTATTATCTTAAAAGATTCTTAAAACGTCACTTGTCAAAGTTAAAAACCCTATGGATTAACCCATTTCTTAATTAAAACATGCAAGGACCCAGTACTAACCGTGTGGTGATGTGCTCAAGCAGACACGTCTGCTGTCCCGATGCTAAGGGAATCCCTGCCTCTTCCATGTCTTATACTTCCGGAACTCACTCCACTCTTACCGTCCACACTCTAGTCATCCCAGTCTGTTCTTCCATCCTACTTCCCTCCCTTCCCAGCCCTGATTCCATGATGCAACATCTACAAACATCTTTAATGACTGAGCCCAGAAAAATGTCCTTCTGTATGCCCAAGTGTTCATAATTTCTAATTTTACTCACATTTGATTTCTAAAGAAAAGTAAGCTTTCAAAAAATAGTTGGTAAATCAATAAACCCACACCTTACACTGCATCTAGATTCACAGTTTTCAAAGGAAGATATTAGTACAGCTTTTCCATAAACTTACATCTGGAAGAGATGGAAGATTGTAAGTCCCTCCCACGGGTGCGCTCAGATCAATCATGGGTGAACTATAAGCTTTTCCATCATACCCTGCTGCACTTGTGATTGTGGGACTGGAAGGAGTGGAGGAGGAGCTGCTGGCAGTTGTGGGCGGAGCTTGTCCACTGCTAATCTGCCACTGGAGTACCAAGAAGAGAAGAAAATGATCAGTGTAACTAGTCACTCAGGTATGGAAGACAGAAGACAGAGTTTATTTCAGCTCAATTTATTATTTATTATTTCAGCTCAAATCTGGCAGAGAATATTTAGTATATACCAGAAATAAAGAGGAAAAGAATAAACATACAAAGAGCACCTCCAAAGTAAAGCTGGAGAATTAAAAAACATATTTTCTTTTGTCCCTACATGAAATGCCTTAAAGATGATCCACAAATAGGGCTGTCAGGTTTTACACTCCTCTTTCTCATTTTATTTTATTTTTTATTTATTTATTTATTTATTTATTTATTTGTTGATTGATTGATTGATTGATTGGTTTTTCGAGACAGGGTTTCTCTGTAGCTTTGGAGCCTTCCTGGAACTAGCTCTTGTAGACCTACAACTCGAACTCACAGAGATCCGCCTGCCTCTGCCTCCAGAGTGCTGGGATTAAAGGCATGAGCCACCACCACCCGGCTCCTCTTTCTTATTTTTTAACATATGAACAGGTAGTTTTCCTTACTGAGGAAAAGTCTTCTCATTCATATTAGAAGTTAAGATAAACACGAAGATAATGCTAGGCATGCTGAAAGGTACAAATTTGAATCATGCTATTTGGTTGCTATAAAACCTACACAAAATAAGGTACAGATGATGGTTAGATAAAAAAAGGCATACAGTTAGTATGTTCTAAGGGGAACAAGATGTTCCCTATATTTCAATATTTGGTATATTTGAAAAACATGAATATTTTCAGAATAAAATATGGGGTGGGAGCAGACTGAATGCTATCCCAAGGTTATTCAACAGAAAAACTTTCCAAACACATAATCAATGATATATGGATGACACTATGGAGTAATGTTCTGAAACATCATGTTTTGAAAAATCTTACTTACATAACTATGAAAACTACATATAAAGATATATAAAATTGAGCATGAATGTCATCTTCAGCACCTATACATTCAACAATTTTATCTCATCCCTATACACCTGTTCTTCCTCCTCCTCAAAGAGTAAGGAATCACAGTTGTTGGATACCTTTCTACTTTTTTCCCCTATGTATAAGATAAAACACATACAAAAATGAGATACTATCTCACAAAAATTCTGTAACATGTTAGCTTCTTACTAGCCACAAAGTATCTATTACACGACCATGTTACAATTTGGTGAATTTATGCATAAAACTAATTTCTGAAGTCAGTGGTTCAGTACACAAAGGTACTTACTGCCAAGGCAGACAACTTGATCACTGAAATCCACAGTGGAAGGACAGAACAGACTCCTATAGTACGCCTTCTGACCTCAAACAGCAATTGTCCCAAGAGCATTGTCCTACCTCTACATCTTTGACAGTCACACAAAAAAACTTTTAAGTACGTAACATTTGTAAATCTGATTCTACAAAGTTTAAAAAAATACAGTCATGTTTCTTAAAGTATTTGTCCTGGTTTATTTGCTCATTTATGTTTAGATTTTCATCCAGAAAATATTTAAGAAAAAAAGAGTATCTGCTGAAGCATGAATACAATAGCCTTCCCAATACCATCCTGCTATGTGTACTCTGTTCCCAAAGAACTTTGTTTGTCCCCCTGGTAGGAATGCCAAGATGTTTTCTATCCCCTTACAGATGTAGCTTAGCAAACAGCCCCAAATTGTCATTAAGACCGTCTGTCTTGTGAGCACAGCTGATGATAGTGATGAGAAATACCCTACCCTGTATACTTCTCTGTCCTTGCTTTGTAGATCATTCTGTATGCTGGGTCATTCAAATACAAGTTTCACAGAATGACAGCAGAAGCACTCTTGTCCCTGCTTCTGTGACTCATGAGTTCAACCTCAGCCCCTTGGTACTGGTCACTGGCAGAAGGCCATATTGTCTACCCATTACAATCTAACAAAGGGGGAAGAAGAGGAGTTGAATGCTTGAAATGCGCCAGGTATTTTGATATACTTTAGAATAACTCAGCAAGGTACCCACCTATTTATTTACTTATTTATTTATTTAATGGTTTTTCGAGACAGGGTTTCTCTGTAGCTTTGGAGTCTGTCCTGGAACTAGCTCTTGTAGAGCAGGCTGGCTCAGACTCACAGAGATCTGTCTGCCTCTGCCTCACGAGTGCTGGGATTAAAGGCGTGTACCACCATCGCCTGGTGGTACTCATATTTTTATAGCTGGAGTGAGATCTAAAAATAATGTACTTGGCAAAGTCATAAACTAGGAAAATAAATAGAATTTGATGCCAAGCAACAATTTAGACCTTTACTTATAATGATGAAATAGAACAGGTATAAATTTTTAAATAGTATTAAAACCTGAGGATATTAAATCAGACCCTGATATAACAGAGTATACAAGTACTTCTTGACTATAAAGCACTGAGATGTGTTTTTGTACCTGTCCCCACAGATCCGTTTCTAAGTACACTCTGTAATTTCTATTCATTTAAAAAGGCAAGCAAACGACCTTCATCTCTTATAGTTCATTTGTAAGTTCATATGATCCGAAACATAAAGAAACACCAGCACAGAAGCAAGTGCACAGAAAGGCAATACACACCTGTTTTATGGCCTGTTGAGCCAAAAAAGCCATCTGCAAGGGGTTGGGTTTTATTGTCTGTCGTGGTATATTCTGGTTTGGTGAGTATCTCAGCTGTTGAGGATAAGGAGGAAGAACTGGTCCATTGGGTTTAGGGCTGTGATTCTGAAAGTTTATTAAACGTGGTGGCGGGTGCTAGAAGAAAGAAATGAAAGCACTGAAGTAACAAGGGCCTTCTAAAGAGGGGCCCAGATCTTTCCTGTATAAAATCCCAAAGTCTAGCAGCTCTGCCACACTAAGAGCACAAGAAGCAATGGGGAGGATGGCAGTAATCTATTTTTAAAAGGGGAAGGGGAAACAGTGACTGGGAAAGGAAGGATGGGGTGAGCAGAAGGAAAGAGGACAAAGAGGAAGGAAGGGAGCTTTCCTGGTAGGGACGGTAAGGAAGCACACCTGTGAGCTGTCTTAGCAAACCCCGCGCTCTCATGCATGTCTCTTTTCTATCACTCAATTGTCTTTACAGTCAGGAATTGTTGCTTCTTTGTTTAAGATATCATAAATTTATATGATCAGAACTTCTTAGAGAGGAATACTTCTCCCCACATTCACAGAGAAACAAGTCCTTACCATCTATAAGGTTCACAGAGCAACACCTCAAACTCTGACACTGTGAAGGCAAAAGGCATCAAGTGCAGCTCTGCCCTCCCTGCTAGTATTTCCTACTTTTTAAATTACTCCCCTACTCTAAATTAACCGCTTCCTTTCCCCCTTTCTTCCTTTTTAGACTATATTACAGAACCCGTGAAAAACAGATTTACGGAGTTTCTGGATCAACTGAAATTCCACAGGGGAGGAGCAGAAACAGTATTAGTGGTAAACTACACAGAGAACAAGCCAGAAACCCTAACAACTCTTTGATTTTCCTTGAAAATTTGACATGAGGGTTTTATACCATGAAAAAACAAGCAGAAAATAGTGAGGAATTATAGTAGAGATTTTCTAAACTTTATGAAAAACACCCAAATGGTTTCTCAGGGAGAAGAGATAGTTTTTTGTCACCATAGCCTCATCCTCTCAGTAACTGATCAACACAGTAATTCAACCAAAAATGACATTTGGTGCCACAGCACTGGGACTAAATGCTAACCCTGCCTACCACTAAGATGCTGACAGGTGAGCAAGGTATAGGGGAGTAGCATTTCCTGAACTGCTACACTACAGTTGGGTTCATTTAGGAGAATATTTCTGACAAGCCCAAAAGACTATTAAAACCCAGATAAAACTGGGGGGACAGGGGAGGTTAAGAGACAGAGTCTCTCTCTCTGCAGAGCCCTGGCTGTTTGGGAACTTCCTCTGTAGACCAGGCTGGCCTCGAACTCAACAGACATTTGCCTGCCTCTGCCTCCCAAATGCTGGGATTAAAGGCATGTGCCACCACCGCCCAGCTGCTTTGGTTATTTCTTAGTAAAAAGGCAATTAATTAAGATGATGGATTAACTCTTTTCCTGGTTAAAAACTAGCAGTAGAACATGTGTTTTAACATGTTAGGGGCTTGGGTTGGGTCCCAGCACCACAAATTTAAGCAAATAACAACAAAAGCATGTATGTATGTTAACTCTCAATTGGGTTGAAGAATTCTTTGAAAGATACTTTAATGTTTATTAAATTGCTATTCAAAAGACTATGCCACTTAGATATTTTTCCATAAAGAACCAACATTATATATCCTAGTGTTAGCAAACTACTAGTAAAACAGCTTCTCCCCCTAATTAACTAGTATTTCCTTTTTATCAGTTATTCATCTGTATTATTGCCGTTTCCTTTCTGCTTTCGTTGTCAAGACATTCTGAGCTGAGCTTTGTTCTTAAATGTAATGAGAATTCTTAGCATAGTTCTGTCCACGAAATCGACTTTTATGAAACTCCAGTTCATTTGCGTCATCTACCAAAATCATTACAAACCCCTGTCCAAATAGGGAGAATATAAAATTAACTAAAAGTTGTAAATTCTATGAAAGAGCTGGATGAAGTCCTTACCAGGCTTTTACTTATCTAGGTATGTCCATATCTAACCTAAACAGGATTGGTTAAACTATTTAATAAAAGTATGCAGAACGAAAATGGGATTGGAAGGCTTGGAGAGATGACTCAGTGAACTGGGCACTTGCTGAGTGTGGTTCAGATCATCAGAACCCATATAAAACAGCGGGGTAGGCATGAAGGACAACTTGTAATCTAAGCATCCAGAAAGCAGAGACAGAAGATCTCTAGGGCAAGCTGGCTAGTTGGACTAGCTAACTCAGTGAGGTCCCTGGCAAAGCAGAGACTATGCCTAAGTGAAGTGGATAGAAATAAAGGAAGATACTGATGTCAACTGCAGGCCTCCACATGACATGTGCATGGCTACCTGTACATGTGTGCATGAGGACACGCACACATAACACTTGTTCATCATACAATGCATACACATGCCAGAAAAGAAAAGGATTGAAAAATGACAGATTAAACATCTAGTAAGAATTGGAATAGTACATGGATTTCCTCAGGAAAAATGTAAAATGCTGAAAAGACAGGATTCTAACGGTCTGCCTGACTTCCTCTACTGTACATTGCCCTAGTTTCTAGAATGCAGTGTGGGTTTCTAAAATACTACCTCCAAAGAGATTCATGTACTCATACAGGAATCAGAGTTTCACAGCTGTTTCTCATCCATCACAGGCCTAAGTTATTTGGGAACATAAACATTTATCCCTTGCTAGGACTGGATGACAATGCGTGGGGATTGAAAATAGATAATAGCAAGCAAATAAATCAGTTTAGAGTTGAGCTAAAAACTAGGTGTTAGATCAATGATCCTTTAATGCAGTCAATTTTTAATATCTAAATGAAGGGCAGTGTGTGTGGGTGTTGGTAACTGTAAGCTGCTGAACACAATCACACTACAGTTAACTAAGTTAGGACAGGCCTGCTTCCAAATTTACCTGATGAGAGATGGAAGGTTGCTGGATGGGCCCTTGCATTCTAGGGTTTGGTAAACCCACAGGTGCTGGCCTCCGTTGCACCTGTTGCCTCTGAGCCATTACCTGTTGCTGCATATGCTGGAGTCGTAACTGAGCTAGGCTGATCTGTGTTGGGAACTTGGATAACTGGTTGGAAGGTAAACCACCTGGTGGCTGTGAACTCTGTTCCACGACAGGATTCTGCTTAGGTATTTGTGGCTGGCTCTCTTTATCCTCGATTACTAAAGAACCTAATTAAAGAGAAAGAAACAAGATAAAAAGTTTTGATAATTGGTGAAACACCACATTTTATATATGGTTACTAAGTTAGACTTCAACTGACAAAGAATCTTGGATGCAGGACCCCTCTAAACTACTAAAAAAATAGAGGATCCCAATGAGCTTTTTTATGTATTTCTACATGAACTTACCATATAAAATTTTTTATGAAAAAATACTAATTCTTTAAAAACTAGTAAGATTTTTCAAGATCAGACATCTCCCTATCCCACATTTTCTATTTCTAAAGCTGTTTCTTTTAGTAAGGCAGATCAAAGTGTTGGAGTCCAGATACTGGCTATATACTGATAAGCAAACGGCTATGTACATGTCTCAGATTGGCCTGCATCATTCTTCTGTGGTTCTGTATGATGTCATTATCAGATGGATGACATCAGTCTGAGCCTATTTCTTCTTTCCCCATTGTACAACGTGATGTAAGCACAGACTTCCCCCTCCAGCTCTTTCTCACATACAATCTAGTCTTGGGGGTGAGAGAACCACCATGCTTGACGATTCTAAAACAAATCCAGGAACCTAAGATGCCAAAGGAAATACTGGTTGTTGAGAAACAATGTCTAAGGAACTTTTGAGCTTTTCTTTGTATCATTTCCAGTGATGAAGCTGAAGAGCAAGAAGAATATTTTCATTCATTTAAAAGAGCAACAAGAAAGCTTAGTGGTAACTTTTGACTGCACTGTTTGCAAGGATTATTTGCTTCCTAATGTTGCCAAGATGCTATTTTCTGACTCATTGAGCTCTAATACTTCGACTGAATATGTCTCTGTATGTCCCCCGTCAATTACTTGCAACCCTTCTCCCTCGGCCGCCTTCTCTGCATTCACACAATTTATAACCATGTAAAGAAAAGATCTAAAACCCAAAACAAATGGGAAGGTAAGGGAGGAAAAGAAAAGTCTGTAAGTAAGATGAACAACTGAGCCACTAGAGGCTTTTAAAGTTACATTGCTGTTCAACGTTCTGACAGCGTTGGGGTTGGAGGTTGAGGGTTAGGGGTTAGGGTACTGTGCTCTCACCTACAAAGCTTGTGCTTATAAAGTTAAATTACCTAAAAACTAGATTCGGCTGGTTAATCCCAGAACTTGAAAGGCAGAGGTAGACTGGTCTCTGTAAGTGCTAGGCCAGCCTGCTCTACAAGAGCTAGTTCTAGGACAGGCTCCAAAGTTACAGAGAAACCCTGTCTTGAAAAAAAAAGATGGGGGGGGAGAACAAAACAAAAAATAAGCCCAAAACACAAACAGGATTCTACGGGGAGGAGAGGCACTCCTAAATTCCTAACTTAGATAACCTATAAGCTAACATTCATACATATCATCTCAAAACAAGTATGTATATATTTATGCATCTGTGTTACCATATGAATATATTAATGACATAATATAGTGTGATTGTAAAGCAAGATAACGGATGGGGATGTTATATTCACTGACATGTCAAAACCAATGAGAACTCTGCACCAAAATAGTCAAAAAGAGAAAATGCACACAATGGCCTACCAAGGTTAATAATGTTTTGGGCCCAGAAACTAGGATCACAGTGAAACTGGATGGTGTTGTTGGTCACAGGAGAAGCATCACACCTTGCACGAAGAAGGTGCCTTAACCGATATGTAATCTAAAAGAAAGCAGAGAAAGAACATTAGTATGTTTCTTGGGTAAATAATGTCCAGTGAATAGCTAAAACAGTTTCTGCTACGTGTGCAAGTAATCATATGTGGTTTACAAAAATGGTCATAAGCCAGACATGGTGGTGTATGCTTTTAATCCCAGCACTCCTGAGGCAGAGGCAGGAGGATCTCTTGAGCCGAGGATAGCCTGGTCTATGTAATTTCAGGACAGACAGGGCTACATAGAGACCCTGTCTCCAAACAAACAAACAAACAAACAAACAGAAAGAGGACCATACAAAATTTTCTGTTCAAATGTTACTATTTTGTGATATGACTTAGCTGTATTGCTTATTGAGCTAAAAAGTATCTTATTAGCATGTTAAAACTGTCAAAAGCACAGCCCAAGAATGCAGTCCTGTGAGAATTCTGAAAGCTTGTGAGAAAACAAGACAAAAGAGTCTTGTGACCTCAGTTTCTTCAAAACACAGAACTGTTCTTGGAATGTTTTCTATGCTCCTCCCAGGTGTAGCAGATAGGAATGAGTTTACTTAACTTGCTGTTATTCACATGCCTCTATGTAAGAACATGTTTTTGCCACGTGTGGTTTGTCCTTGAAACTAAAACCTTAGAGTAAAAATTGTCTGATGCTCTGAATAACGTTGGCTATTGCATGAGACTTTAGTCTGCCTTATATTTAGGCCCTGCTCTCCCAGGTTCATGGCACCAACTGGAGTGCTAACCAAAATCCAATTTTTAGAATTAAGGACACTTCACAAAAACATCAACTCACTTTCCTTGCTTTTACTGAACTACTTCCTCTTTTCCTTTTCTTTTTGCCATTGTTGTTGTTGAGATTTACTACTTTTATGCGCACAGCTATTTGCATACATCTGTGTACCATGTTCATGCTTGGTGCCCTGAAGGACAGAAGAGGGTACTGATTCATTAAAATTAGCACAAAAGGCAGATTAAGTTGCCACATCAGTGCTGAGATTTGAATTCAGGTCCTCTGTAAGAACAGTCAGTGCTCTTAACCGCTGATCCATCTCTCCAGGCACTTACTACCTTATTCTTTTAAAGTATTCAGAATCTAGACTTAGGGTACTAAGGAATTAGACAGTACAAATGAGTCTGTCTGGGAAGTGGAATTAGATCTACCTGTAGGGTAATTTTTACTTCTCATTATGACTCTTTACAAGCAGCCATCTTAAAATTCCATGCTATCTTACATCATATACTTTTCTCTTTGTTACAGTTTCCAACACCTACTTTCTTCTTTTCCAACATTACTGTCACAATTCTTGACAATTTCAATATCCAACCTGATTGCTGTGGCTTTATAGATCGCTTGCTCTGGTGCCTAAACACCAGCACTACAAGTGCAGTTCCTATTAACTTTTCCTGTTCTTCCATCTTATTTTAGTCTTCCCCCACCCCCCGCCAATACTCAACTTAAATGCAAGCCAATCAATACAATCATTACCTTACACATATTCAAACTCCTCTTTCATTTATACAATTACATGCACTCTTTCTCTGCAACCTTTCCTCCAGACAAAGTAAACCAACCCTAATCTCTCTGTTTGAACTTAATGGAACTGATAAATGAACTGACCTTAAATCCATGGCCAGCTACTTCAGGTAGACTCGCTATCACATGACATTTCACTAGTTTGTTCACTTTCCTATTCCCTTTCCCTAACAAAACTTAAAGGGAGGTTTCCCATTTCTAGCACTGGGGATTCTTTAAGATGTCTTATACACACATAAACACACACACACCATCAACACCCACTTTTCATGCATTTATTTTTAATGGAATAATAATGGCCCTCCAAAGAGACACCCCAAACAATAGAAGCTATTGCCACTACCCTTGGTCACCTCCCAGTACTCGCAGGTAACACCCCACTGTTGAAGACAATTTCAACATAGCAGTACAGTTTGAACTGACATGGAAGCTCCTCCCTAAGGACGACACACCTGCCAAGGGAAAAAAGCAACCAATAGTGCTATTCAGCTATAAAACCTACAAATCATACAACGATGGTCCCAGTGGTGCAATGGTGGCACTTATATCAGCTGGACTTAAGGCCTGCTCCATAGGAGGGAATTCATGGCTGGTACTGTAAACCTACCCAACCACCTGTAGACCAAAATGCCTGTTGTTAGACAGCATCTTCTAGACATGATGGAAGCAGTACCAGGAAATTCCAAAGACATGGTTACTTAAGTAAGATTTGCAGAATGACAATGACAGTTAACATGCCAATATGGATGGAGGAAATTTCACAAAGTCCTACCTCTAGATGAAGAGCTACAGGCAATCAATGGCTAATGAGAAAGAGAGTACTAGCTTTCATCAAAGACAAGCTCCCTAATAGGTTATCTAATCCAAAGAGGTCAGCCCAAAAGACATCTACATGTAAACAACACCAAAGGACCCAGTAGGTGTGTGTGTGTGTGTGTGTGTAACAACAATAAAAGAAATAGCCATGAATTTGAGGAGTGGAACCCTCCAACTCCTCCATGTAGAAAAATTACTTAAAGAAGAGCAATAGAAAGGACCTGTAGTTAAGAGCACCTTGCTGGTCTTGCAGCCAGGTTCAGTTTCTAGGACACACACGGATCAGAAACATCCATAACTACAGTTCAAGGGGATATGGGCCTCCTAATATCAAGCAGCAAACACATACGTGGTGCACACACATACACGCAGGCAAAACACTTACATACATAAAAATAAATCTAAATAAAAATGATGAAAAATAAAGGGGACTGAAGAAACAGCTCAGCAGTTAAGTGCACTTGAAGCTTTTGCTGAGTTTGGGTCACACCCAGTGGTTCACAATTGCCCTCAACTTCAGTTTCAGAGATCTGATGGCCTCCTTTAATCCCAGCAATAGGGAGGCAGAGGCAGGTGGTTCTCTCTGAGTTCAAGGCCAGTCTGGTTTACAAGAGCTAGTTCCAGGACAGGCTCCAAAGCTACCGAGAAACCCTGTCACGAAAAACCAAAAGAGTTTGACTACAAAAGAAACAAAAAAAGAACACAATAAATATATCCAAACCAATCAGCAGAAACTAAAAGCATCTTTTTATAAAGATTTTTGAAGTACTGTTTCCAGTGGAGAGATTATACAGGTGAGGGCAGATTCCATTTACTCTCTCATATATTCTGGGGCCATCTTGGCAAGAGCAGGGCTGGGTTTACTTGCTCCTTCCTACTTTTGTGTTGCTTAGCAGGTGAACAGTGGGAATGGTTTGGGATCAAAGTTAGTTGAGTAGTTCTCAGATACTTCACTCACTAGTACAAGATAGTGAGGAATAAAAGGCAGAGTTAAATTTAGTCCAGTTTAGTTTAGTTTGTTCCCAGGTCCAGGCTCATGCTGAGCACAGGTTCACATCTGGTTCTTGGATGCCATTTGTGAAACCCACTCACAGGGCAGGGCAACTTAGCTACTCCATGGGAAGGCACAGAAGGTTCAACCCATAAGAGCCACAGTTTTCCCAAGGTCTATCCTATATACAGTCACACACAGGGCTCAGTCTCCTGAACCTTTTCAGCTGATTGGAAGTGAAAAGGGAACTCCATCCCCTTCCCTGTTTCTTACCAGAATCTTTTTTTTTGGGGGGGGGGGGTTCTGACAGAGTAGCCTGACAATATTTGTAATAAGATCCAAGGTAAAAGAAAAATAAAGCAATCTGTTTTCTAAAACAGTAAGCTTAGGCGTGCCTTCTTAGAATGGCTCAAATTATAGCAGCACAATTATACAGTGGAAAACACAGTACTTCTCCAGCACCAGCCTGCAATGCCAATCCCAGACAAGCTAAATTCAGGCTGTTTTTATGCTGCACATATACTTCTGTGCTAACTGTCGTAATGGTCCTTTCCTAGTTTGCTCACTCTCTGCCCTGTCACCTCATCATCATGCATGCTGTAGTCAGCTCTTGTCTGCAGTGCTCTAATGCGCAGCCTCTGGCCTCTTCTGTTTCTGTTTCCTCCAAGCATTCACTCCACTATCCAGCTCGCTGTAGCTTTTCTCTACTCCAGATTCTGAATCACTTGTGTTCTCGGGACCATCCTAAACAGTCTAAGTCTTACTACTTCCTCTTCGCACATTAAAAATGCAGCTCTTTAAGGGCAGTATTTGTTTTTTGCTAGGGTCGCTCAAAACTCAGAATGTTGTCTGGCAGATGAAAATATTGAATAAGTAGCTGTTAAATAAGTAAATTTTCTCCATATGACTACAAAACTTCAAATAACTATAATAAATTTTAACTATAATGTATGAGTGCACTTTGGAGACTGTGCACTGTGCTAACAGCAGACAACACAATGACCCGTCCCATGTTCTTCTCCTTTTCTTACTCTTTAACAATTCTGACTATAAATCATACTCATGCAATGTTAAACCAACTTGTACTGCCCAATGTTCTCACAATTTTTATCATTTTCTTAAATGCAGTAAATATTTAACAATAAAAATGGGGGCTAAAGTTGTAGTTCTAGTAGTAGAGAGCTTGCCTAGCATGCTGGGGAAGTTGTGGGTTCGTTTCCCAGCACTATATAAATTGGGTGTTGTGGTACATATCTAATCCCTGCATTCAAGAGTTGGAGGCAGGAAGAGTAGAGATTCGGACTACACAGTAAATCTAAGGCCAACCTGGACTACAAACAAGCACAACCACTGAAAAAAGTATCATGTATTTTTTTTCAACATGTATTTTTATGAAATAAACGAGGCTACCCTTACATATTTTCTTTTTTCACTTTAATTATTTAGACAGGATCTAAATTCAAATTCAGCAGCTACCTAATTTACTCATTCGTTGAACATCTCTGCAGTCATGGTCTATATACAAATGAGGTAGTGTAGGAGGTGTTCTTTGTCTCTCTCATATCACATAGAAAATGCTCTCCAGGTTCATCCTATACAACTGACAGTTTGCTATGGTTCATATGAAAACTATCACCAAAATATGTTGAAATTTAATTCCTACTGTGAGTCATCAAGCACTGTAGGTAGGAATTAATAGAATCAATCCCCTTGAATGTAGGACTTGAGGAGGACCGGAAAGAAAAGCCACTCTGGATGATACATGTATGTCCTTGTTAAACGATGCCTTTTCCTACCTTGGAACATTGCAGTCTCTCCACCAACATGAAGGCCTTCATCATATGCAGACTCCTGAACACCACATTTCAATATGTACACCACATTCCAGTCCCCAGAACCATGGGTTGAATAAGCTTTTGCTCTTTATAATGAACAGTACTGGTTGTAAGCATTAGATTGCAGGTAACGTACAATATATTAACTTTATCTGCTTTGAATATATACCCAAAACTCAGATTACTAGGTTATAATAACAGTTCTACTTTTACCTTTGTTTGAGGAACACATACACTGTTTTTAATCACAATTATACTAATTTACAGTATAGAAGGGTTCCAATATGTTCAACTCTGCAAAGTCACTTAATAACTTATATTTATATAATTTTAAAATTGTTAAGTCTGCTAAAAGTAACTCCTCCATTCCCTTCACCCAGAATCTTCAACTTTTAATAATTATTTCCTCGAGCACCCACTCAACCTCTCCTAAACACATTATTATTGATCTTTTCTGAGAACATGATGCAGACACAAGGTTCTAGACGCACTCTAGTGTGACCTAAAGTAAAGCAAAGATTTAATATAATCAGCAAATTCTAAACTAAGAAAGCACCTGATTTAGGCTACCATCAATCCAAACACTTGGCCAGGTTGCTTTGACACACTCCTTCCATTCTGAGTACTGTCTAGTTTCTGGTACGGCAAGATACTCTGTACATTCTGCAGTACCTTTTTCTTCCTAAGTACTTTAAAACCAGGATAGCAGGCTCAGCTATGGAGAGCACACAAACATACCTATCTGTAACTAGACATATATAGCCATCTGTGCATATACAGAAAACTCAGTTTGTACTTTGCTTCTGGGTTGCTGCCAATGTGGTTAAAATCTTGGTGGAACTGTGAACCAAAATAAAATCAGAATGTCCAAACTTCTGGATACTTTGTCACAGCTCTGACTATTGGTCCATGCTTCTGGGTGATCCCCAGTCCTAGTTCTACTACATCCCTAATGATGTACTAGGGATAAGATCGATGCCTCCATGTCAGGAAGACACAGGAATTTTCATTTTTTAAAATTGTATTTTTTTCCTAGAGACACACTATACAAACCTAGTAGTTTTAATATCAAAGGTGGTCATTTAAGGAGTTTCTTGTGAGAAAAACAAATATGAATAGGCGCACTGGAGCTGGCAAGATGGCTGTATGGGTTAAGAGCGATTGCTGCTCTTCCAGAGGACCTGGGTTCCCTTCCCAGGACCTGTGCTGTAGGGCTCACAGATACCTGGAACTCCAGCTTCAAGGGTTGGATGCTCTCTTCTGGCCTTTGTGGGCACCCAAAAAAAAATACACATAAATAAAACTAAGTTTTTGAGTACTTCCTTAAGGGTAAACAAATGCAATTAAAAGAATTTATAAGGCATACTCTCTGGCTGTAACTACTTCCAAGCTAAGATGTAAGTTCTTTCTATTTAATATTGAGCTTTATTTATACTTCAGAAATCAAGTACCTATTTAAATATTTGCTGAACAGGTAACAGAAAGGTCTAAGAGTAATATCAGATATAGCCAAACTTGGCTCCTTATCATGTGTTAAATACTTAGGATTTTTACCTGCTTTATTATCTACCTAAATTGTGAGCTGTTACACTTGACAAACTCCTGATGTACTTAAGATAATCTTAAGAGCTATAAGGCATGGATAGTTCAAAGAATAACTAAAGGTTCATTAAGTCTACCTGTTCATCTCTTCAGACCTACAAGAACTTAGAATGAATTCATGTAGTGGCATTTCAATTGTATTTTAATAAATAAAGCTTGCCTGAAGATCTGAAAGTAAAACAGCCCGAGTCAGTCTTACAGACCAGGTAATGGAAACACATACCTTTAATTCCAGTAGCTACTCTAGTATGCCATAGAAACCAGGCGGAGCATACCTTTAATCATAGTGATGTGGTGTAGGAGGTTCTTTTGTTCATGTGTTTCTTTCATTGGTTAATGAATAAAGAAACTGCTTTGGGCCTGATAAGGCAGAACTTAGGTAGGCAGAGAAGACAGAACTGAATGCTGGGAGGAAGAAAGCAGAGTCAGAAAAGCCATGGATCCTCCACCTGAAATGGACGCTGGTATCTCCGGTAAGCCACTGCCACATAGCGGTACACAGATTAATGGAGATGGGTTAAACTAATATGTAGGAGTTAGCTAATAAGAAGTTAGAGCTAATGGCCAAGCAGTGTTTTTATTAATACAGTTTCTGTGTGGTTATTTCGGGTGTAAGCTAGCCAGGCAGCCAGGACAAACAAGCGGCCCTCTCCTTACAACAGTGATGCACGATTGATTTTAATCCCATCCCTAGAGAGGATTATAAAACGGGAAGAAACAGCTCTCAAACACTGTCTCACTCTGAGATTCTTGGAGGCAGGATCATCATTTCGGACTGAAGTAAAGGTAAGAGCCAATGGCTTGCTGTTTTGCTTTTCGGACCTTCAGATTGAACCCCAATTTCTCTGCGATTTTACTAAATGTGCTTGAAATTCAAGTGTATGTACAATGAAAAATCTAGCTAATTATTCAACATAATAGGGGATAAAATTGTTTTAAGGAAAAAGTTTGGGTTTTTGGTGGAGTGGGGGTGGACAGAAAGATAAACAGATGTGTTTCAGGGGAGAGAACAGATCTCAATGAAGCATCAGAAGAGCACCATGCTCTGGGTACTGCAGTAAGAGTAGGGAGCTGGTGGAGGGCCAGAACTAGACACTCAAAGGGGGAAAAGGTCCTTGATCACTGAAAGAGGGGGAAGGGGGCAGGAGCCCTATCACCTTTGTCACACTTGCTCCTGCACACTTTCCTAACCATGGGCAGTAAAGAAACACTCACTGCCATGACAAATGACAGCTTCATTTTTTGAGTCTCTACTAACATGATTTTTCTTGCCTTCCTTCTAAATAAAACACAGATTTAAAGTTTAACAAATGACAAGAGAAATTTTAAGAAAGTAATGTGAAGTTTAAATATTTCAAGATTTTATGACTGGACTTCTGAACGGACTCTCACTTCACAGGGCTTAGCCAGTTTTTATCTCTTTCCCTGATTATAAAAAGATGAACTAACTAAATTAGAGACATAAACAAGTAACGCTAAATCCTATTAAAATGCTTCTTCATAGTCAAAAAATAATTAAGCAAAAAGGTTCCCTAGATTGGGAAGTTTGCAAATCGCACACAGAGACAAAGACAGGCAGACATACCCTGGGGCTGAAGATGACTCAGCAGTTAAGAAAACTATTTAGCACCCATGTTGGGTGGCTCATGTGGCCAATAACTCCAGGGGATCTGATGCCCCTGGCTCCCACAGCACCTGCACACATGTGCATATCGCTACATATAAATAGTTATATAAACACAATTATAAAAAAGTCTTTAAAAAAACTGTCCAATAGGTCTATGAACAGGTGATGAATCCCACAAACCAACAAATGAAATGCAAATCAAAATCCCAAGGATTCACCACATCATGCTTGGAACTATAGCTGTTAGCTAAGCAATGGTAACATTAAGTGCTGGTGAGGATTAGAGACAGGCGGGAATGTAAATTGGTATAGCCATTATGGAAAACAGCATGGAGGTTCTTCAAACAATTAAAACTAATATTATATAGCTTAGCAAGCTTTCTACATATATTCCCAAAGAACTGAAAAACATGGCAGAAATTTCTGACCTTCCATGTTTATGGTATTTTTCATGACGGTAAAGATAGAAAAACAACATATATGTCCACTGATTGATAGATGCCTATGCAAAATTACATATATGATATATATATATATCATATATACACCTTTGTGTGTTTACTGATGGATAAATAGTGATAGACATATTTACAGATCTACATTGCTGTGGGATAATGCTCTGGTATCCTGTAAAGATTTGTCACTTGCACTGGTTTAATAAAATGCTGATGGGCCAGTAGCCAGACAGCAAGTATAGGTGGTGCAACCAGACTAGAAGAATTCTGGGAAGAGGAAAGGCTCAGTCTGCATTCACCAGCCAGCCACAGAAGAAGCAAGATGAGAATGCCTCACTGATAAAAAGTACCAAGCCAGGTGGCTAAACATAGCTAAGAATTATGGTTTAAGTTGTAAGAGCTAGTTAATAAGCTTGAGCTAATAGGCCAACCAGTTTATAATTAATATAAACCTCTGTGTATTTTGTTGGTACTAAACAGTGGTGGGACTGGGGAGGACAGAAACTCCCATCTACTTTATATACTTTCATATATCAACCTCATATACTCACGGAATAGTATTTAGCAGAAAAAAAAATAAAACAAAGACAAAGCCAAACAAACCAACCAAAAAAAAAGCTAAACAATAACAACAAAACTTCTGCCATCTAAAACAAGAATAAAATATAACATAGTAGGCTATGCTTAGTAATAACACTGTAGCTTAAATCAGCATAAGATATATCAGCATGAGATCTCATATCATATCTCAAAACAATGAAAGTTAAATATGTAGAAAGAGTACCAGCAGAAAAAAGGCAAATAATGCTGAAGAAGGTCAAAGACTAATTTTCAAAAAAAATTAATTACAAATGTGTCTATACTATATAGATTTTTGCTTAAAGAAGCAGTAAGAACAACAAATCACTGTTAATTATGAATTAGAAATAATTTTAGAAATATGTAAGTCAGTATTATAATAGCATTCAGTCACACTCTGAGACCTGCCTTTATATTATTCATAAATATTTGTTATTAAAGTAATTATTAATTTAAATAAGTAAAACTTATGTAACACATATGTACTACCTCTGCCACTTGGTTACAAAGAATAAAGGAAAAAAGATGTGGAGTCTTAATACTTAAGAATATAAGTATCTGCTGACTTTCTAAGTAATAGTCTTGCTTTCAAACCAAAGTTGAGACCAATAATATAAGCAGCCCTGGAAGCTCAATGGAAAAGGAGCTTGGCCCCTGCCAAACTCAGTGGGCAGAGATGCTAGTGCTGTAGATGCAGTGGCAATAGCTTCAGTAAGTGCACCAAATCTTAAACCACCCTTATGAGGCTGTCCAATATTCAGTAGCATATGCTGCAGTGTAAAGTTGAGAGGATAATCACAGATTCAATGGTAAGGTTTGTTACAGCTCTTTACAGGACAGTGACAGTGTTAGGTATGCTATTTACTTCTGTGCCTTTTTTCATAATTTGTCCAATGAAATGACTAGCTACATCTAATAATGATGTAAAATTCAACATGGAAAATGCTTAGAATTAGATCGTGGCATGCTGCAGGTGATAGTAAATGTTTACTATCAGTATTATTATACGGAATTCATATGTCACAAAGGGTGAAAAAAAAACAAATAGGAGTGACAACAGGAAATAAAAATTTAAATCACATCTAATCCATTTCAGGTAAAAATTTATAAAGTGTTTTGGTCAATTGCTAAAATGCAATTAAGGGTAAATAGACTGTGTTTGGTATTAGTCTTTTGGGGGAGGGGCGGTTATCTGTGTGTCTGTTTGTAGACAAAGTCTAACTATGCAGTCCTGATAGGTCTGGAACTCTCACTATGTAGACCAAGACAGCCTGCCTTAATCTCTCCAGTGCTTGGATTAAGGCAGGCACCATTTTATCCAGCCATTTATTCTTTTTTCCTTCCTTTCTTCCCTCCCTTCCGCCCTCCCCCTCCCACCCAAGACAGGGTTTCTTTGTGTACCCTGGCTCTGTAGAGCAGGCTGGCCTCAAACTCACGGAGATTTGCCTGCCTTTGCCTCCTCAGTGTGAAATTAAAGGTGTGCATTACCACTGCTTGGCTCTGGCGCTCTCTCCCTCTCTCCTCTCTCTTTTTGGGACAGTGAGTATTCCATCTTACCAGCCGCTTGCTGTAAAGCAGTGCTGTACTGCTGCCACTGGAAACAGCCCATTTAGAAAAATGCATGACGTGCTCTAACTGCTTGGAAAGTCCAGCCACTTCCTGCTGTTGTTGCATAAGTTTCATTCTATGGTCCTTTGCAAGACTCTGCATATAAAACAATTTCAGAATTAATACTTCACATTCATTTCAATGGTTATTTTTGGATAATCAACTCAGATTAAGAACTACTCTGTATTCAACTAACAGTAATCAAAATGATCATAAGCACTTTCCTTTATAATACAAAGGATCACTCTGAATGAAATAAAAGTATAGTCTTCGTATTGTCTCTACCTTTTGCCTATAGGTCTCTGTGTAGGAATCTTGCTAAATTAAACGAAAAACAGACACGGATTAGCTATAATATTGTAAAATTTAAATTCAAAACACACAAGTAATAGCTCCAATTCCAACTAGCTTGTACCCAAGAATCATGCGAGGTGGTAGCTGAAACTTATCTCATATTTGGCATTAAAAAAAAAAGACAAATTATTTGTCTTGAGAGTTACTAGAAGAGCCAGTAGATAAGTACTATGCACTGCTAATGCATTCTCAAAGGTACTACATAAAAATAGAATAATGGGTCCAATGCCAACATGGCACCACCCCCCAGTTGGGTCAGAATACTTTCTCCGCAGAAAATACATACTTAGAAAACAGACAGCAATCAAAATGAAAGGCACTATAGTTGTGTTTTTAAAAAAAAAAAAAAAGAAAAAAGAACTACAAACATACAAACCTCATCCATAACTTAGAGAGGAGCAGATAACATGGTATTCTACTGGAACTTAACTCTCACTACCTGCTCTGATCAGTTCTGTCTGGACAATGCACAGAGCCCTGATCAGTTCTGTCTGGACAATGCACAGAGCTGCACTGCTAACAGTCAATGGCATTGTCACATATACCCTGAGTCTGACTCAGACAGAAGATAATTTACCTAACAGCAGCAATGACCTCTGCAAACTGCAGTACATTTTTAGAGTGGAGAAGAATTTTTTGAAGAACTGGAAATTGAGACTAAGAAGAAGTTCTCGTATCTTGATTTTACAAGGTAGCAAATAAAACGGGATCCATTCATCTGCTGCACAGGTTAATTCTGAACCAGAAGAATGGGAATGAAGACTTGGGGCATATTCAACAAGTACCATGGAATTTTCAAGGCGAAGTTCATCAAAACAAATACTGAAGACCAAGTACATTTTTATAGATTCTAGACTCTCATCCTTAATTTTTAACACTCTTCAAGTAACAGAGCCAAGGCACTACTTTAGAGTATTGCTAAAGTGATGTGTGTAAAAATCTGAAAATATCAAATTCTGCTTAATGTGCCCATTTTTAAAACAACTGCAGAACCCTAAAAACACAGCTTCCTTTTATCCAAAGCACTTCCTAACATTTCCATAATAGCAGAATTATGAATAGCCACGGCTTCTTAGCAGGGACAGGACTTTCTGATAGAGATATTATCAACTGGTCAACTATTAATTAAAGATAAACTAGAATGTTTTCCTAATCGTCTCTCTCACAATTCTTTACATACTAGCACTCTCTTTCTCAACTGTTTCTTGAACATAAATTCTTTCTCTCGACATAATGAAAGAATAACTAAATACTATATGGCAAGTTTACATGCCATATACACTGTAACCTTATGGTATTGCAGGTCAAACGTGGACTTGTGCTGTTGCTATTGATGAATTTAAGAAAGGTGAGCAAACTGGTACATGGCGGCTCAAGCTTTTAACCCCAGCACAGGGGAGGCAGGAGCAGGTGGATCTATGAGTTTGAAGTCAGCCTGGTTGCCAGGTCTACAAAGAGACCAAAAGTCACATTTTTCAGTGTCTAAAAAAAAAAAAAAAAAAAAAAGATCAAGATAGTACATTATTTCTAAAATTGTTTTTACCTATAATTATAAACTATCCTATCTTGAGCATATACTCCCTAAATGCCGCTTTCATAACTAAGACTATAAAATGCCGCTGGGTATGGTGGTACAGGCCTGGAACCCAGCACCTAGGCGGATGTGGCAGAAAGATTTTGAGTTCAAGGATAGCCTGGGCAGACAAAATGCAGAAAAAAAGACTATACAATATTGAGGGTAAGAGAAACATTATCCCTATTTTGATGTGGGATTCCCCTCTGTATACCATTGGTTAATAAAGAAGCTTCCTTGGGCCTATCAAAGGGCAGAATAGAGTAAGGCAGAAATTCCAAGCAGAGATAGAGAAAGGTGGAGTCAGTGAGAAACCAGGTAGCTGCAGCCTGGGAACTTTACCCAGTAAGTCACAGCCACATGGAGATGCACAGATTAATAGAAATGGGTTAATTTAAGATATAAGAGTTAGCTAGCAATATGCCTAAGTGGTTGGTGAAGCAGTTTTAATTAATAGTCTGTGTGATTATTTTGGGTCTGGGAGGCTAGAAACAAATGAGCAGTCTCTGCCTACACTATCTATTTTATTTTTGTTGCTGTTTGAGTCAGAGGTCTCAGTATAGAGGCCTGGCTAGCTTGAACTCATATAAACTCCACCTGCCTCTGCCTCCTGGATGCTGGAATTATAGGCATAAACCACTACACCTATTTTACCTAATTTCTCAGGTTAGCTAAATGCCAATGCACTACTAACAATGGACTGTAATATATATGTCATTTGTTATTTTTTCATTGTGCAAGCATCATAGAGTGTACCTAAGTCAAAGACAGATGGTCATTAGGTGACATAGTATATAATCTTAAGATATCACTATTACCACTTGTTATTGATAGGAACATCATTTTTTGTTGCAAGACTATTTGAAAACTAAATCTCTTGCACAATGTATCTTTCTAGAAAATTATGCTTAAGTCCATCATTCCCTTGGTGATACAATGGCTGTCAATCAGAGATCCCTAGTGAGACTTTTTGCTTAGTGCTGTAGAATAAGTTGGAGGATTAAGACACCTTAGTGTACGATAGGGCTATAAGCAGGTGGTCACAGTGCAGCACCTCAAAAAGGGAAGCATGCTGAGTCACAGTCCGCAGCACTGCCCTCAACTCACCTCAAGTTGGTGCAGAAGGGCTTTCCCTTTCTTGTTTATCTCCACCATCAACGTAAAGATGGCAACTTTAATATCCTGTTCCACCTGCTTTTGGTTTTGATTTACTTCAATTATTCTGAAAGTGAAATAAAACAGAGTATCTAAAATTAATGGCAGATGTTTCAAGTATTCAAATTGGCTTAGTATCTAAATTAGGCCAAAAATTATTTTAGACTTTCAAAGTTCTATCTCTAAGCTCGATTTAATTTGTCTAGAAGAGAAGACATTAGAAACAATAACTCAGACAAAACTTGGAGGGTAAGTATATTTTAAAGAACATGTTTTTAAAGAAATATGTCATACAGCAAAAGCAATACTCTGATCTAAAAAGACAGGACCAGGGAGCAGTCTACAGCTAGAATTTATAGTCAAGATGAAACAAAATTATGAATGGGAACAAGTTCTGCTCTGTAAGTGTGATACTCTCATCTTAGATATCTGAATTGGCAATTTTTCACCATACCAGAATAGAGAAACAAAAGACAACAATTAACAATTAGTTTACTTTTCTAAATGGCCCAGAAGTTAAAGTACTTGTTGCATAAGCCTGAGGACCAGAGTTCAGATCCCCAGAACCTACATAAATGCAGGGTAGGTGTGGAAATCCACCTGAATGCCAGCCTAGGAAAGTGGAGGCAGGATCCCCAGAGTGAACTGGTTAGCAAATCAGCCACCTCTGAGTTTAAATGAGAGACCCTGCCTCAATGAATAAAGTACAAGAGCAATGGAGGATGATCCCTGACATCAACCTCAGGTCTCCACACATGTGTACTCACATACATGCACACCAGTAAATGTCAGGTACCCATACACATGCAAATACACATATACACACACACACTCCAAATACATATGAAAATGGGGGAGGGGTCTTGAAATAAACAGCCAAGTAATTGAAAAGGAAAAGAAATATTAACAAACTTTAACCCCGATTTAAATATGATTAGTACAGATTTATTAATAAGCTTACTTAGGAAATGTTGGGGTCACAACGGTTTTTGCATGCACAGATCACTGGGAAATCAGGAACATTAATCATGCAGGGGTTTCTTCAAAGGAGGAGATACCTGTTTTCCACCCAGAAGGCTGGGAGTGGACACTGTTAACTACTTGAGAACCTCTGCTATCCGCACCCAAATCCCCCAGAATGTTATCCCAGACTCTCCCTTCCTAGTTCTTTATTTTTAGCTCCCAGTTAATAGAACCCATCCTGAGGGGAGATGTTACATTATTTTATGGCCTGTTGACCTTCACACTATTAGAGACCACACTAGAGCCTAGGCCTTTTAGCTACAAACCTATCTTCAGTCATGCGTACTTTGCAAAGGAGTTTCTATGTAGTCACACATTATGCTTTAATGTGCACCTGGAACTGCATTGATTGTTGCCCGGAAACTTTTCCCCAGATTCTACTGGTTTGAATACGCTGGCAATAAATTGCCGGGCATCAGACTCTAGAAATGTGACCCAGTTTGATAGTCAAACTGAATTGAGTTTTCATCTTTACTTCTGTGCAGTTTGTTTCCCTGCCATGACACCTACAGGGACTCCCTTAAGAAAATAATAAATTATATAGAAATAAATTAAGCTGAGGGGCTATGTCTTAGTATTATTCAATGACTTTTAAGATAGACAGCTTACTAACTGGTTTCTCCTAGAAAATAAAACGGAATTATATTCCTGATTTAATTAGAATTTAACTTTGCTGAAGTTGTACTTTTAGAAAATCGCTCATTAGGGCTGCTTGCTCTTTAAAAGCCCCTTAGTTTTCTCAGAAGAGGCAAATCTGTCAAACTGCTTTGAAGACCCAACCTTGTTTAAGGAACTGGAGCTGTGTTTCTTTGCCTCTGTGAACTCAACTACAAAGAAGATGAGAAAGTTTCTAGTCAGGGCCAGGCACCTCTTACGCACTAGCTAGGGGACTGCCCAGCCATGCACTAATAATAGTTTCTTCTTTTTCCTGAGTGCCTAGTCGTATCCTTTGCTAACTTGAACTACTTTATGTTTTATCAAACAACTTTTCCAAAATTATTATTTATAAAAAAATAAATGGAGACGAAATGGACAGAAAGGAAAAAACAGTACTAGACACTACACACTGGAACACCTTACAGGAGACATTTGGTGACTGCGCACCCAGTGCCGCAACTACACAAAGCTTTATTTTCCCTGCCTGCTCCTCCACAGTCACTCTAAAACTTAAAGAGTTGCTGAGATTGTATTCTGTTGTAAATTCTCAAGATAATTGCTTGAAATAAATATTGCTTCAGAATTAAGAAAATCAGGAAGGTGTACAAAGCAACCAAAACTCATTCAGTGGTTCAAGCCAGGCATTAGTGGTGCACCCCTTTATTCCCAGCACTCAGGAGGCAGATGCAGGCAGACCTCTGTGAGTTCAAGGCCAGCCTGGTCTACAGAGCAAGTTACAGGACAAGCTTCAAAGCTCCAGAGAAATCCTGTCTTGAAAAACCAAACCAAACCAAAAAAAAACAAAACAAAATCTTCAGTGGTTCAATAGAACAAAAAAGGAAAAAACCCACATATTTCAACACAAATTAATAACAAAGTTAGTAGCATAATTTTAATTCTTCTGCAATCATGTAGGTAGTAACACTATATAAGCTAAAGATTTATTTCTGTATTATTTGGCCACTTCCTTCCTCTAAGGCTGATTACCAAGGTCCAGCCATCAAGGTTTTGAAGTCTAGCAATCAAATCCCCCTTTGGCTCACCTAATTAACATGTCCAATTAAAATTAAACACCTCCCCCTAACAGGGGGATTCCCACTTATCTTGAAACCGCCATTAATCTTTGTGTCACATTTGTCTCCTCTCTATCTAGAGGCAGTACCTCCAGGGCAAATAGCCCTTCGCCCCCACCCCCCCTCACTCCTTGTTCATCTCCTTTGTCTTGTGTCTTATAACCAATCTTCTATCCCTCTGGGGCAAATAAAATCTTCTTTGTACTGAGAACTTGGTTTTAGGGAGTCCTGTGCTGATTCCATTCCTCTCAATGTGGATCTCTGTGAATTCAAGGCCAGCCTGGTCTACAGAGTAGATTCCAGGACAGCCAGGAGTCTACAGGTTGCTGTCTTAAAACAAAACGAAACAAAAAAAAAAAATCACAGAAAACTTTGTTTCAAAAACAAAACTAAACAAAATCCCAAACATACCATCCCTATCTGTTTCATAAAACAGTAAGAATAATAAGATTATGAGCCAGGTGGTGGTGGTGCACACCTTTAATCCCAACATTTAGGAGGCAGAGGCAGGCAGATCTCAGTGAGTTTGAGGCCATCCTGGTCTAGAAAGAGTTCCAGGTTGGCCAGGACTGTTAAACAGAGAAATCTTGTCTCCAAGGTGTGTGTGTCTGTTGGGGGCGGGGGTAATAGAGAGAATAGATTGGTTTTTTTTTTTTTGGTTTTTTTTTTTTTTTTTTTGGTTTTTCGAGACAGGGTTTCTCTGTAGCTTTGGAGCCTGTCCTGAACTAGCTCTTGTATAACAAGCTGGCCTCGAACTCACAGAGATCCACCGGCCTCTGCCTCCTGAGTGCTGGGATTAAAGGCGTGCACCACCATTGCGCGGCAGATTATGATGGTTTTAAGCAAGATGAACTCCAAACACTGACACAATTTTGCTGATGCAGTCTCTCTTATTCAAGGTCTTTCTTCTTGGCACTTCAAGACAGTAGCAAGTAACTTTGTGCGCAAAACAAGAGAAAGAGGACACAACATTGCTTGGTGTGCTAAGGTGGAATGTGAATGTCAGCAAGTGCCCTAAATGGGATATGAATCTAGGGGGCAGTTGCTTTTTCATGGAGCAGAAAAGGTTTAATAAGTAGAATCTAGAAACAAAGAATAAAGTGTGTAACAGCTTTCTGCAGATTGAAACATTCTATCCTACAGGGAAGCTCCTTAAGCAGGAAGGAAGAGAAACAATTCAAAATAGCTTCAGGAAGTCCCTGAAATTGAACAAGTTCAACAAGTCTTTCCCTGCCAGAGTAAGCAATAAAAGCTGACAGTTTTCCTCAAACAGAGTGGAGCTGCAAAGAAAACTCTTGAGACCAGGCTGATTGGAAGAAGCCAAAACAGGCCCACCTGCCTGAAAGAGGTTTAGACCAACTCAGGTACCTGGAAAGGGCAGTCTCCAACCTGCTAAACTGCCTGCAGGCTGAGCAGTATGCTCCAGGCTCTCATCTTTGTGAGACATACTGCACCCATACTAGTGTGGGCTTCAGTGATGCAGCTGCCATTGAGTTATTTTTGCTTCCCATATTCCTGTAAGTAAATACAGGTAATAAAATGCATTGGCTCACCAAATTGGATTCTTATGGTTCTTCTTCCTCTGACTCCTGTCCTCCAAATTAATATTTTATTATTGTTACTATATATATGTATACACATGTGTGCATATATACCATATATGTATATAAATGAACACATATTGTATGTATGTATGTATATGTGTGTATTGGGTTCCCTATCTGGGGTGAGCAATCATGTGTGTTGTGCCCTCCTAACGAAATGTTTGGTCACAACAAAAGAGTACATCAAAGTTTAATAATACCCAGTCTCAGTGTGCACTAAAACTTGTATCCCATGTGACTAAAGGATTAGGACCTAGGGAGGCACCTCGAATATTAGGAAACATAAAAATAGCAATTAAGTACATAATCAAATATTAAAATAGCTATGTTATTGGCAAAGCTGTCTTTTTCTCAATCTTAAAAAATTAAAATTAGAAAACCAGATGATTATAAATATAACAGATAAATAAGCTATTATTTAGTATACAGTTTTGTTTTATTAGTGAAGAAATCACTTTCTAATCCAAAGTTTTTGAAATAGTCTTACCAACCCTAAACTATTTGTAATCCAAAAGTTTAGCAATACTTTACAGTGAGTTAAAAAAAATCCAGAAATGCATACATTTACTATACATAAAGGATTTATTTATAGTTTCATAAATATAAACTTACCTGTTTTGAATCTGATTTCCTGTATATTTTATATATTTTGTTTTCTCCATCAGTTTGGTGATTAGTGTATCTATGATACCTTTTTGATTTTGAAAAGCTTCTTCTATAAATTGATATCTGAAGAAATAATAAGCAAATAACTTCATACAAGTATCTATACAAAAAAGTTCAAAAGTTAAAAAACCAAAGCAAAACAAAACTAATACAAGAAGAGAATATGGGCCTGAAGAGATGACTCTAGTTAAGAGAACTTCTATAGGCAGCTCATAACCACTGAAACACCAATCCCAGAGGACTGTGTTCCCTTGTGGGCACCTGAATCCACATGCACATGCATACAAAGACACACACATGAACAAAGAAATCTAGAGAGAGAAATAATATAAAGGGTATAAAAAAATAAACCTTTGAAAATTCCAAATATGGGCTGGAAAGAGGGCCACAGTGGGTAAAAGTGCTTATTGCCAAATCTGATTTTGATTCCTGGGACCCCTGTGGCAGAAGAGTTCCCATAAGCTGTCCGCTGACCTCCACACACATAATGTGGCATTCATGAATGCATGCACATGCACACACACAAAATTTAAAAAGGCAGGATTTCCCATCCAAGAAGGGAGTCTTTAGATACTCTATTTCAAGAGTGTAGTAAACACCCAACATTCATAGTTTATAGAGACTTCTACAGCCCATTTGACAGATGTAGCAAAAAGCAGTCAAAACTTAGTAAATATCCTAACAGCCTAACTATTTTGGTATTTCATAGTCATGAAGGTTTGCTACAAATAAACACTTTCACTGGGTGGGGTAGTGCAATGAATCCCAGAACTCGGGAGACAGGCGGATCTCAGTGAGTTTGAGACTAGCCTGGTCTACAAAGTGAGTTCCAGGAAAGCGAGGACTGTTTACACAGAGAAACACCCCCACATAAACCAAAACCCACCAACCCACCAAACAAACGAAAAACACCTTCAAGATCATTTCTAAATAGTAATCAGCTTTGCTGTACAACTATAAAATTATTCTTCTGGGATAAATGGGGAAAGGCATTTGATACAGGACCTTTTGATAAAGTCTTGAGTAACCTATAACATGACACAGCATTTAGTAGTTGTTATTAATCTGTAAGTCAAGAATGCTGATTGTAAAAAACAAAACAAAACAAAAACAAACAAACAAAAAACCCCCACAAAACCAAAACTAAAAGGCTGACTGTGGCAAATTACAGAAAGGAAGCATGTGAAAAGACATTACAGAAAGAACTTTAGGGCTAGCAAGATGGTGTAGCAGGAGGCTACATTATCTGGCTTATCATTATCCCTAAACCAGAAAACCCAGGTTCCATACTGAGAGCTGACTTCTGCAAGCTGTCTTCTAACTTTCACAGGTATACCCTCAACATAAATAATGAAATATTTAAAGCCCTGGGCACTCGGGAGGCTGAGGCAGGAGGTTCTCTGTTAAGTCTGAAGTCATCCTGATCTACAGTCATGGCTATATAGCAAGACACTTTCTCAAATAGAGAAAGCTAATATTTTTGAAGTATAAAGAGAATAACTGCAAACCTAGAATTCTGCCCAAGGAACACATTCTTAATATAAATGAAGGTGAAAAACTGGGCGTAATGGTGCACTCCTTTAAATCCAGCAGTAGCGGGCAGGAAGATCTCTGTGTTCCAGGAGAGCCAGAGCTATATAATAAAGACCCTGTCTCAAAAAACAAAATAAAAAAGGTGAAAAATATTTCAGACAATCTGGGAACTCTATCTCTGGTATAGCCTCAATAAAGTACCCTTAGGTAAATGAAATGAAGGAGATCCATGAAGGAATGGGAAATAATTAAAATCATACGTAGAACCAAAGTTAAATGAATATTGACTTAGGCAATAAAAGTAATGACTTGTGTATAATATATGTACCATATGTGTATAGTGGCATTTCATTTGTATTATTTCATTAATAAATAAAATTTGCCTGAAGATCAGAGAATAAAACAACCCTAGTGATCAGCCTTAACACACACCTTTAATCACAGTAGCTACACTTGTTTGCCACTGAAACTGGGCAGTAGTGGTGAATGCCTTAAATCCAGCCCCACAGAGGATTATAAAACGGGAGAAGACAGCTCTCGGGCAGCTGCATTCTGAGAGTCCTGGAGGCAGGATCGCCATTTTGGACTGGCTGGCTGTTTTGCTATTTTGACCTTCAACTTGAGCTCCAATATTTCTCTCTGAGTTTTTATTAATCATCCTTCATATATAATAAAGGGACATATTAGGAGACAAAGGTTGTATTCTAATAAGGTCTACGTCCAGTCCAAGAAGAAGATAAGTAGAAATTAACACCAGATGAGATTTTAACACCAGAGTAGTCAAGGCCAGTGAGATGATTCAGCAGATAAAAGCACTTGTGCAAGCCTCACAAAACCCAGGCAAAAGGAAGGAACTGACTCCCAACTGACTCAACAGGTGGCACATGTGAGCCTGCACTCAGACACACACAAACACAGACATACCTAAACAATAAACTGAACTTTTAAAAAGTCAGCCATGGTGGCACAAAAAATATGAGTTTGAGACTAGCCTGGCTTATATAATTCCAGACAGGACAGGGCTAGATAGTAAGATTCCATGTAAACAACAACAAAACAAAAACCAAACATACAAAACAAAAACAAAAGCCCTACCAAAGAAAAGTCTCCTAATTTTGTGAAACTAGCAACCTTGTTATTTATACAGTATAGTAAACCAGTGTATCACAATGTAGGCTGACTTTGGCCTATAGGACATTTGGCAATGTCTTAGGAATATTTTTAAATTATTTTTTTAGCTTTCTTTCATGGGCGCAGAGGCCATACAAGGGTACAATTAATTTGAGAGCCACAGTTAAAAACATTTTGAGTTTTAATTACTATGCCTAAAAGGTCTATGAAACAAAAATGTCTCTGATCTGTAAGTTTCTTTTTCCAGGACAGACAGTTCCTGAAATGCTGGAGGCCATTGTTTATGGGAGGTAACAAGCCACAGGTTTGTTTGAGCCATCAGCACTGGATGTGTTTGATCACATGTGGGCAGGAGGTTCACAGGCAGGAAATATGTTAGAATGTACGCTTGCCTCTGATTGGATGTAGGCTGGAGGTACATCAGAAGGTACATTTGACCCTGATTAGACCGATGAGAAATACTTCAGCCAATGTAAACTATGATTTGGGGTCATTTCTCAGGAATGCGTATGGACCTAGCCAGAACCACTCATCTGGCCATTATTTAATTAAAGTGAGTTTCAAATTTGGCTTTGAACTGTGACAGTGGTCTTTTTCTTGATCAGTGGGGTTACACTAGCGCCTAAGTAATTGAGATCAGGATGCTGCTAACCACCATATAATGCATAGCATTCAATCTACTGTTTGGACCAAAATATAAAGAAACTGAAATTGAAAAAACCAGCTTGCCACTGGCCAAACAAAACACATACAAATCTCCACTCAGGTGGAACAGCAGTAGTCCATAAAAGTTGTGCTGCCGCTCTGAAAAGAACAAGATATGCTGGTACCTATGTTCTTTGTGTTCCAGCAGCTGGCAGTCCCGACATGTCAGTTTGTCACATGTTTCACAGTAAAGCTTCAGCTGCTCCTTCTTATGAAATGGACAGAACACTGGTCGCTGACTGGTCACACCAACTGCCTCTGCAAAAATAATGGACAGCAAAAAGAAAATTCATGTAATTGAACAGAAAATCATTAGATGGTTCATTTTTACCCAATTCCATGGACATAAAAGAACTCTTGTTTCTTTAATCTATGCAGTTTAAGCTTCACTGCATTACAGATTTTGAAATATTAAATATTCACAAGGTTGGAGGCTAAAGGCATCTACCTACCTCTGTTAGAGGAAGAGAGGCCTCTTGTTGATTCCCGGCCACTTAGCCCCAAAATAATCACACAGCAACTGTATTATTTAAAACAATGCTTGGTCTGTTAGCTCTAGCTTCTTGTTGGCTAACTCTTACATATTAATTTAACCCATTTCTAGTAATCTGTGTATTGCTACATGGCTGTGGCTAAAGTTCCAGCATCTGTCTCTGGCAGGGCTACATGGCTTCTCTCTGACTCTGCCCTTCCTCCTAGCATTCAGTTTAGTTTTCCCCACCTAGCTCTGCTCCCCAATAGCTCTGCTATAGGCCCAAAACAATTCCTTTATTAACCAATGATATTCACAGCATACAGAGGGGAATTCCACATCACCTCCCCTTTTCTGTTTAAATGAAAAGGAAGGCTTTATCTTCAACATAGTAAAATTACATATAACAAAATAGGTATCAAATAAGAATTACAGATACAATATTTATAACTACTTTATCTTTTATTGTAACTAAGGAAAACTATAACTATCAATTCTTCAACTCCATCAAAGAATTCAGAAGGATATGATATCACCTAAGCAAACTGGAAGTACATTGTAAGCAGATTCCAAAACTCTAGAATTGACAGAGACATCTTGCTGCCTGGGCAGTCACCCAAAGTTCTTCTGTACTGTTGGGGCATCGATCTTCAGCCTCAGGCCCATAGTATCTGGTAGACTTTTCCATGAAGCAGGAAATTTCAAAGATAGTTCTGCCTATATTGGAAGTTTGTCAGTCATTTTCTTCTATGTCCTGTAGAATGTCTGGCAGACTCTTTCATGAAGCAGGAACCCTGAAGTATCGTCTCACCTTTAAGCAAGTTTAGCAGTCATTTCTTTGTGGGTCTTGCAAATCCAGTCCATCAAGCAGTCCAAGCAAGAACACTTTCTTGCCCAAATGGCTAACCAACTCCACAAGGAGCCTCTTTGATGCCCATCTTCCTCTGAAGTAGCTTGGCACTGCCAGGAGCAGATGTGTCTCACTGTTATCAAAAGCCCTAAGTTCTTAAACAATTTAAATGCCATATTCTGTAGTCTTTAAAAAGTCTTTGAACAATGTCTATCCATCTGAAATACATCTCTGTACATCTAGAAAACCTAACTATCATGACTAAAAGCTTGACTATTATAGATGACTACCTAGTACATTACATTTTTCAATGAGCTGCACAAACACAATACCGTAATCAAGAGTAGAAATATATATACACAGTATAACAAAATTGACCTTAAATTTCTATCAATAACCAAGATCCATACCAATGCAAATCTGTATAGCATATCCCCCTTTAAATGTAACGAAACATTTATAAACAATATTTGGAAATATGGGCTTAGCTTTTCTTTTTTTAAATTATTTTTTTTTTATTTTTCTCTGCTCCTCTCATTGCTACTCCCCTCCCTCCCTCAACCCTCCCCCAAGGTTCCCATGATCCCAATTTATTTAGGAGACTTTGTCTTTTTATACTTTCTC
>PVIU01001099.1:159351-238393 GCA_004026605.1 Ondatra zibethicus
ATTGTGGTTTGTAAGATGGTTTTCTTTGCCTTATGTTTAAAAACCACCTATGAGTGAGTACATGTGATAATTGTCTTTCTGTGTCTGGGTTACCTCACTCAAAATAATGCTTTCTAGTTCCATCCATTTTCCTGCAAAATTTAGGCTGTCGTTATTTTTTTCTGCTATGTAGTACTCCATTGTGTAAATGTACCACATTGTTTTTTTTATCCATTCTTTGATCGAGGGGCATTTAGGTTGTTTCCAGTTTCTGGCTATGACAAATAAAGCTGCTATGGACATAGTTGAGCACATGTCCTTGTGGCATGATTGAGCATCTTTTGGGTATATACCCAAAAGTGGTATTACTGGGTCTTGAGGAAGGTTGTTTCCTAATTTTCTAAGAAATCGCCATACTGACATCCATAGGGGTTGTACCAGCTTGCATTCCCACCAGCAATGCAGAACTGTTCCCCTTACCCCACAACCTCTCCAGCATAAGTTGTCATCAGTGTTTTTGATCTTGGCCATTCTTACAGGTGTAAGATGGAATCTCAGAGGTGTTTTGATTTGCATTTCTCTGATGACTAAGGATGTTGAACATTTCAGCCATTTTAGATTCCTCTGTTGAGAGTTCTCTGTTTAGGTCTGTGCTCCATTTTTTTTATTGGGTTATGTGTTCTTTTGTTGTCCAATTTCTTAAGTTCCTTGTATAATTTGGAGATCAGACCTCTGTCTGATGTGGGATTAGTGAAAATCTTTTCCCATTCTGTAGGCTGGCGTTTTATCTTGTTGACCATGTCCTTTGCTTTACAGCAGCTTTTCAGTTTCAGGAGATCCCATTTATTAATTGTTTCTCTCAGTGTCTGTGCTGCTGGGGTTCTATTTAGGAAGTGGTTCCCTGTGCCAGTGCGTTCAAGCGTACTTCCCACTTTCTCTTCTATAAGGTTCAGTGTGGCTGGCTTTATGTTGAGGTCTTTGATCCATTTGGACTTGAGTTTTATACATGGTGATAGATAGGGGTCTACTTTCATTTGTCTACATATTGATATCCAGTTATGCCAGCACCACTTGTTGAATATGCTGTCTTTTTTCCATTTGATATTTTTTGCTTCTTTATCAAATATCAGGTGTTCGAAGAGGGCTTAGCTTTTCTAAACTGCTTCCTGCTATTTATTCGGCAAAGTATTTTCTTTTGGGGGGTGTTCACAGAAATCTTTTGGGGGATCTTGGTCCATCAAACCATATTGGTCTGGAAGCAATCCACAGGTTCTCATCTTCTGTAGAAACAAAAGAAGAACCTCTTTTCCAAAGCAACATATCTTTAGACTCAAATTTTGGAATCAAGACACCTTTATGTTGGTTTAATTTAGCAGTCCATACAATGAAATGTCTCTCTGTAGTTAAGCTCCTTCACAGTCAAAAAATTTAAACAAAACACAATAATATATATAATCCAGACTCTCTGCATATAGTCCACCTTTATGTGGCTTATTTTTCTTTACTCCCTTTAATCTATTACTGTCTATACTCTGTCTCTTTAAAGATTTTTTGAAAACGATTTACTTCTTTTTCAACTCTCTATACTCTATTTCTTCTCTCTCCCAAACCCATGTACATTTATTCAACATTGTGACCCATTTAGAGTTCTTTTATGTCTGAATCTGTCCTTATTGCATTATCTGTAATTCTTTACTGTCTTGAAGAGCTTTTAAAATGGTAAGCAGCTTAGTTGCACTTGCTCTGGATGCTGGCTCTACCTCTCTCCACTTTTAAAATGGTGGAGGTACCATTATTGCCAGCTCTGGGCCATCAGGTAGGAGCTGCGCTCAGCACGTTAACTCTGAGAATGAGTATGCAGTACATAAACACTTTTTATCTAAGTAATAGCTAAATCTGCCATGCGGAGCAGTGTGCAGCCTGGAAATAACTTTGTGTATGGTGACAGGAATGTGCCATGGTCTCCTGCCTGTGCATACCTAGTAGACCTGATCCCACCGCCTGCCCAGGCGGGGAGCGCTGAGCTGTGGGCATGGTCTCAGCTACTTTACTCCTGACCTTGAGTAGGTCACAATGCCATTCAAATGTTCCATAGCCAGAGTTCACACTAGCAGCATGACCCAGGGAGCCGTGTTTTAAAACAGCACGGCTTTTTCCTGCTACTGCTGAATCAGGAAAACCTCTCTTAAAGGAGCTGCTGCAGCAAGCCACAAGCTGAAAAAAAATGTGGCTAAACTTTGTTTTTTTGTGTGTCTAGAGTTTCTTTCCAAACCCTCTCAGGTTTTACATGGATTTAGTTCACCACATTGGTGCTAATTTTTTGGAAGAAGAGAAGCCCCATACCTCCAAGCTTGATGAACGAAGTTCAATCCCCAGAACCCACATGGTGGAAGGAGAGAACCAGCTCCCATAAGATGTCTCCCACAAGGTACCTGCACTCATACTCACAAAGAATAAATTGTAAAATACAAAAAACTTAAAACACTTTTCAAGCATTTAAGGGAAATGAATAAAACTTTTCACTTTAAGGAATAAGTTAAATGGTTAGATATGCCATGAAAATATGTGGTTTATAAAATTAAATCATTTTAAGATAGTCCCTATGAATATAAACTAAATGTTTTCTATCCTAAATATGAGACAGGACTATCAAAATGTGTCAACTTGAACTGGAAATGAGGCTCAGAAGTTTAGAATACTTGACTTGCTGCTCTTCCATCTCAGCAACCACATGGCAGTTTACAACCCTCTGTAACTAGAGCTCCACAGAGTCTGATGACCTCTTTATGGTCTCCACATGCACCAGGCACTAATGTGGTGATCCACAGAAATACGTGTAGGCAAAACACGCATACACGTAATAAAATAATATTCTTAAGAAGTTATGGACTGGTCTGGGATGGTTCTACAAACTGGCTCTCATGAATATGGCCATAGTTGAATATGCATCTCTAGCATCTCTGTTGTACACTGACATATTTCTTCTTCATAAGATAACTGTATTTTTAGTTTGTGAATCCCCACACCCCTCTTATGGGAATTAAACCTAGAGCTTTATATAAACTAAGAAAATATTTAACCACTGAGCTATACCTACTAGCTATTTTTAGTCTTGTGAGGAAACTGCACAAATTTATACTCCCATCAACACTATAAGGGTTCTTTTTACCCTGAATCCTCGTTAGATATTATTATTATTGCCAGTCAGACTGCAATGAGATAAAATATAAATGTAGTTTCATTTGCAAATTCCTGATGGCTTAGGCAACTGAACATTTTTTTATGTAGCTATTATCCATACATGCTTCTTTTATTGACTGGTTTGAGGGGTCTACTTTGATGTCTTTTTTAGTTCATATATTCTAAACTTTTTATGCGTGTTCATGTGTGTTTGGGTGCACATGTGTAATGAACATGTGTGTACAGAGACTAAAAATAAACTCCGGGTGTCATTCCTCGGGAGCCACCTGTTTTGGAGACGGAGTTTCTCATTAGCACCTAGATCTGTCTAATAAGCTAGGCTGCCTGGCCAATACATCTCAGGAATCAGCATGTGTCTGTGCCCCAATTCCCAGATGCTTCATCACTCAAATTACAAGTAAGTCATCATGCTAGGTTCTTTTTTTTTTTTTTTTTTGGTTTTCGAGACAGGGTCTCTCTGTAGCTTTGAAGCCTGTCCTGAAACTAGCTCTTGTAGACTAGGCTGGCCTTGAACTCAGAGATCCACTGGCCTCTGCCTCCCGAGTGCTGGGATTAAAGGCGTGCACCACCACCGCCTGGCCCATGCTAGGTTTTTTAATATGGATATTAGTGACTCGACTTAGGTCCTTATCCTTGTACAACAAGCCTCTGCCTTCTGAATGCTAGGATAATAGCTGTGCATCACCACACCCATCACTAGTAATAGAAATTTAAAATTAAGGTAATTGAAAAGAAACACAAGAGTGATGAACTAAAGGGTAGTCGTCATTGGATAAATATACTCAAAAAGCTACTCCTATGAATAAATATAAAACCAAACCTACCATGTAAGTTAAAAAAAAATGATACAAACATATAAAACTCACAATGGAAGAAGAAAAATAACCATAGAAAAATTTGGTAGTTGTTATGGTTTGGATGTGAAATGTTTCTTCACCTCCCCTTCATCCCCCAAAAGCACCTGAATTGAAGGTCTGTCTGGTATGGTAATATTTTGTTTGTGCTTTAACAAATAAAGCTTGCCTGAAGATCAGAGTACAGATCTAGCCACACTAGTTAGCCAGAGGCCAGACAGAGGTGGGACACACTTTTAATCCTAGAGGGAAAGGCATTTGGATCTCTGTGAGTTTGAGGTCACCCTGGGCTACATGAAATTGAATCAGTCTAAAAGAGAAACAGAGCTAAGTTTTCGAGGCTCACACCTTTAATCCCAGCACTAAGGAGGTGAGAACAGGAAGTGATATGGCTGGGCAGGGAGGAAAATAAGGTAGAGGAGACAGGAGCTCAGGATTCAGTCTAAGGTTTCACAGAGATGGCATTCAATCTGAGGGCTTGTAGAGACATGATATCTCATTCAGTCTGAGGATTTCATAGAGGTAAGAACTAATGACTAGCTGCTGCTCTGCTTCTCTGATTTTTCAGCTTCTACCCCCTCCCAATAACTGACTCTGAATTTTTATTATTGAGACCAATTAGAATTTGCTCTACATCTGGCATTTTGAAGTATGAATTCACAAAAAAGCCACTTGCCTGTGGCTTTGCAGTCACCAGCGTAGGCCAGAGCTACACAGAGCCTATGTCATTGCCCGGAAGCCAAGGTTTTCCTTTCTTCTCCCCTGGTGGGCTTTCCCTGGGCACCGTTCTCAGACTGCTCCCAGACTAGGTAGCTGCCTTGAAATCTGTTAGGGCTTGTACTGTTCTATGAAGCAGCAGTCAGATTCATACTTCACAGTCATCTGAATCATTGGTGAGACAATTTGGAATTTTTAAAGGGAAGAATTAGTTAAAAGACAAAGTCCCCCCCCCCCCAAAATGGGAAATACAATTATGATGAAGAGAGTCAGGCTACTGTATGCTTATGCAATGCATAATTTAAAACTGGAACATAAATCAATTAAATGAAGAGATAGCTAACTTAACTGGAATTGTCATAATGTTAATTATCACCTTGATAATTTTTGGTTTATCTCTTAAAAAGGTGGTTGATATGATTGTCAAGATACAGGCCTTAGAAAAACTTATAAAAACAGATCATAGAGATATTCAAACCCAGACACGGGAATTTAAAGAAAAACCAATATGAGTGCTGCATTATAAGGTTACAGAGAAACGGCCTAAGGTTTTAAACAACCAACCTTAATTTGTCACCTTACAAGAACTGCCAAGTGACAGCACCAAGGCTCACAGGAACCCTTTGGAAATGTTAGATTTAAGGAGATTCACAGCAGCAAGTCTCATATGGCATGCATTCACCTTTTCTGAAGCAGATGTTAAACTTGTGATCAACTATCTTGTTGATAGAACTATCTCTCCAGACTGGAGAGACTTGGTTACATCGGTTTTAGAGCCTGGTTCTCAATTACAATGGAGGACCTGGTGAAAAGATGAGACTAAGACCATTGAACAATGAAGTAGGGCTAGAGATATGGAAATCTCCGAAGACCAACTTTTTGGAGGAGACTATGCTAATATAGAAAAGCAGTCTCTATATGATAACTACAGTCTAGCTTTATGCCATACAGCAGTTTTGAATGCTTGGGACAGAATTGAATAAGTAGGAAAGAAAATCGAGTCATTTACTAAAGTTATACAGGGCCCAAAAGAAACCTGCACTGATTTCTTATAAAGACTAACTTCAGCGGTAAATAGAATGATACCAAATTCAGAAGCTAGACAAATAATAATAGAGTTCCTGGCTTATAAAAATGCTAATTCAAAATGGAAAAGGGTAATTAAGTCACTAAGTATAAGATCAGCACCCTTGGAGGAATAGATCCGAGAGACAATTAATATTGAATCTCATGACCTTGATGATGATTGGAGATGAGACATGATTTCCTAAGGTATGAAGAAAAATCAAAATGTCAAATAGTTCATTTCGGTAAACAAAGTTACGTAAAAAGGGATTGTAAACAAGGTGTTCCTAGAAACAATGCTCTTTCTAAGCATAATTCAAACAGAATGCCCTTTCCTTCTGGATTATGCAGAAGGTGATATATATATATATATATATATATATATATATATATATATATATATATATATAGGCAAAGGCAGGCACTGGACTAATGAATGTACATCAACAAGGGGCAGTCAAGGTAACCCTTGATGGGCCTCTCACAGGACTGCATGTCAAATCCGGTTTGGTTGTTTGCAATTAAAGAACCTAATCCCTATTGTAAGAAATCATACTGCTCTGCATGATAGAATAGCTATAGACGAGAGAACAAAAAAAATTCAGGAGAAACCATAAAGCGAATATTTTGGCAAACTTCTATAAATGAACAAAGGCCAAAATTTAAAAATATGAATAAATGATGTTGTCACTGAAAGCCTTGGAGACACAAGTGCAGAAGTCACAATAGTTGTACCAGATACTTGGCATCCAAATTGGCCCCTTCAAGAGGTAAATGTTCAGTTTTTAGGGAGTGGAACTTTATCTCAGATAAAACAGAGCACAAGATGGGTCAAATGTATAGGGCCAGAAAGAGAGAAAAAAATTTAAAGCTCCATATACGGCTAATATACCAATGAGTTTATGGCGATGTGATTGGTTATAGCAACAGAATACTCAGATTAACATTCCTCCAATCTCAGAAACAGACCATAAATTAAAATATGTTAAAGGGAAAAATATTAGAAGGGATCATAAAGAACAATCACCGACCATTCAGGCTGTACAAGAACAGGGCACACGGCTGCTCATCTTTCAAAGGCACCAGCAGTCCTCCCTTTAAAATAGTTGACAGATAAACCTGTATGGGTTAAGCAATAGCCTTTAACAACAGCGAAACTGCAGGCTTCAGAACAGCTGGTACAGGAGCAGTTAAATGCTCAGCATATTGAAGAATCAACCAGCCCTTGGAATTCTCCTGTATTTGTTAAAAAAAAAAAAAAAGAAAAAGAAAAGAAAAGAAAAAAATGGTAACAGATCTAAGAGCTGTTAATAAGGTGATTCAGACAATGGACTCTCTACAGTGTGGAATTTCTCTGCCTTCTCTATTACCTAAAGGGTGACTGTCTTACAGTTACTAATTTAAGAGATTGTTTCTTCACTATACCTTTACAAAAAAAAGACAGAAAAATTTGCCTTCACGGTTCCTGCTTAGAATAATTCTCGGTCTGCTGAGAGATATTTATGGAAGATTCTCCCATAGGGAATGTTAAATAGCCCCACCCTGTGCCAATATTTTGTACAGCAGCCCTAGAAAATGATACGTAAGCAATTTCCTCAATCTATACCTTACCATTACATGGACGACATCTTACTAGATGATTCAAATATAGATACTTTAGAAAGAATGTTTGAAGAAGTAAAAACAATTTTGCCTTTGTTAGGGATTACAAATTGCTCCTGAAAAATTCCAAACAGAAGAGACTCTATGAATTATTAATGCTCTATTAATTAATAAAATAGGTCTACAAAAAATTAGACACCAAAAGGTACAAATTAGAAGAGACTGATTTTAAACTCTTAATGACTTTCAAAGATTGCTAGGAGACATTTCCTATCTACAAAACAATATTGGGGGGGCTGGAGAGATGGCTTAGTGGTTGAGAGCACTGACTGCTCTTCCAGAGGTCCCGAGTTCAATTCCCAGCAACCACATGGTGGCTCACAACCATCTGTAATGAGATCTGGTACCCTCTTCTGGCATGCAGGCATACACGCAGACAGAACACTATATATAATAAATAAACAAAACAAAACAATATTGGGGTAGAAAATGATAAACTGAGTAAGTTTTTCAAACCTTGGACGGTGACAAGGACTTAAATAGTCCAAGGGAATTATCACCTGATGCTAAGAGACAATTGGCTTTGATGGAAAACAAATTACAGGATGCACATGTGTATTATGTGTATCCAATCTCAACTGCATTCTGCTCATATTATCTTCTAAACATTACCCTACAGGAATATTAATGCAAAAGAAGACATTATCTTAGAATGGACCTTTCTGACGACATAAACAGAGTAAAAAGTTAAAAACGTACGTGGAAAAGGTCTTTGAGTTGATACTAAAAGGAAACTGAGACTTTGTCAATTAGCAGGAATAGACCCAACAATAATCAGGAATAGGAATCATCTTGTATATATAACACACTTCTGATCCCATACAGGTCTGCCAGGCCTTGTAGCACAAGGTAATGAAGAAATTGATGAACTATTGATAGGAAATGAGCTGGAAGCCTCAGAATTTCATAAGAAACATGTCAATAGAAAAGGTTTGAAAAGAGATTTTTCCATCACTTGGCAAAAGTCAAGGAAATTATAAGGAAAAGGAAAAAAAAAGGAAATACCCTACTTGTTCTTTCTACAACCAAACTCCTACCTGCAGGAAGTAACCCAAAGGAATGAAATCTGGCAGATGGATGTGCTCCATTTTGTAGAATTTGGAAAACTAAAATATGTACACCACAAGATTGATACTTATTCTGGATGTCAATGGGCAACTGCTTTGAGTTCAGAAAAGGCTGATTTATTATTAATTATGGACATCATGGGTATACCTGTACAATTTAAGACTGACAATGCTCTAGCATATGTCTCTAATAAAATGAAAGTTTTTTTGTCTACTACAAAATAAAGCATATTAAAGGCATACTGAAGAATTCTACAAGATCCTTCACAGAAGGATCAAATCTAACTCTAATTTGCTAGATAAACAGAAAGGGGTAATAAAGACCACCCAGAAATAAATTGCAAAAGCTTTATTAACTTTGAATTTTCTAAATGCTAATAAGAAAGGAACAACAGCTGCGAAGAGACATTAGCTAATAGGAAAAAAAAACAACTATGAAATTAAATCAGTCTGTATACATTGAAGATGTGCTGACCTCAGAATGGAAACCAGGAGAAGAAAAGGTATGGACACCATCAAAATTCATAAAGGTTAGATTTGAACAAGAGAGATTTCTTAATTAGAAGAGGTGATATTTCAAACAGCATGGCCATTCAATCTAAACTAACATATACAACTAACAACTGCTTCTTATACAATCAGATATAACTTGCCAAAAATGAAAGTCCCCAAAATTAGAGTTGGGGAAGGCTTTTGGTTTTCTCTTTTCAGGAGAATGAAAGCATCTAGTTAAGGAATCTGAAGATCAGTGGACAAATGAGACATCTGAAGAAAAAGGACCAAATCATCTAGAGAAAATGTCCAAAGAAAGAGTAAATTGGCCTATTGATCATATTTTAAACAGGATAAAATTTCATAAATTTTTCCTAATGTTTGTTTCTGCTGTTCTCTACATACATACATACATACATACATACATACATACATACATACATACATACATAAAAAATACAAATGGTCTTTTGATAATCCCAGTACAATTAAAAGATTAAAGCTGGCTTTGGAGTTGGAGTGTGACTCTCTCCTTCTCTAAACCCAAGCATGCATGTTAAAGGGAAATACAAAATATGTCTCATGTCAGCAGAGCCACCTGATACCGGACAGAAGAAAAACCAAAATTAATGGACTATTTTATTGCCACTAATCTCATAATTCCTTGGTTCTATTTTGACTCTTTAAGGCTTTTCTTAAGATATAAATATTATCTCAAATTTATAAGATTAACATATATATTTTAAACTTTTTGTCATACTCTTAATGATCATACAGAGCACTAATTCTAGAAAAAGGCTTCATTTAGCTTTTTGTACATGACTTCGGGTTTGAGTATCATTTTTTAACAGTGAACACTGACTATACTTAACAGTGACCTTTGAGATCTCCAAAAGGATGATGGGGGCCCCACAACGATAATTTCACCAGGACTATGATAACACCACTAAGCTATGATAACACCATCACTTAATGATCAGCTTTGGACTACAAACTCCTCAGAACAATATCCAAGTGGCTAGCTGAGATGATCCAGCCTCACAGACTACCCTAGTCATGACTTGAGACAAGTCCTGCACTTTCCTATTATGCTGAAACTGGACAACAAATGATATAGCTACCTCTAAGACTTGACAATTAACACCAATTTTTCTTTTCAGGATCCCCTAAAATGCCACTGCCCCCTGGACGGCAGGAAGTAAATTTTAAAACATGATTCCCACATTCCCAAGAGGTGAGGTGCATGGTATTGGTATTGTTATGGATATTTGTCATTGTTTAGGGTGGTTGGTTAAAAGTTATTATTGGTAATGATAAGGAAAAAAGCTGAACAAAGGAGTTTAGATTCAGGGTTCATGTCTTGAAAAGAAAAAGGGTGATATAGATATCATAGGATATAAGATTAGATTACTGGATCTGAAAAAAGGGTGGGGGGAGATAAAGAAATAGAATAAAAGGGTAGATTATTGAATCTACTTTTAACCAAAACAAGCAACTACTACTTTAAAATATTTTATACTGATATGCATTTTTGTATGTTGACACAAATTTAAGATTATTTTTATTAGAACATACTGTACAAACATTGCTAATGTTGTTCAAGGTATTGTAACTACACAGCTCATTCAACAATGTAATGAAAGCTGAGCAGTGGTGGTGCATGTCTTTAATCCCAGTACTTGGGAGGTAGAGGCAGATGGATCTCTCTGAGTTCAAGATCACTCTGGTTTATGGAGTTAGTTCCAGGATAGGCTCAAAAGCTACAGAGAAACCCTGTCTCGAAAAACTGAAAACACAACGTAATGCAAATTTCTAGTCCTTGATCACACCAAACTGAATTTGTTTGAGAATATGCATTAATAAAGATGGCTATTTGAGGGCCAGTCTCAACATCCTCTCAGGGATCAGATTAGAAGCTACAAGAAGCAAAAAGGACTTTTTTCATCTGGCTATCTGAGGGTGAAGGAACAAACTCTCTCACTCAGTACTTCTTCATGCCAGTTTATTATTCTTCTGTGCTACAAAGTTTCTAGTTTATACACACACTCTCTCTCTATCTCTCTCTCTCTCTCTCTCAGCAATTTTCTGGTAAAAGCAAGGTTACAAGGCCAGAATTTCTCAGGGTCCTAAAACAGGTAAGAGCTGCTCAGAGTGACGCCGTCAGCTCCTTTATGGCCCAGGGGGATGGAGCACTAAGAGGCAAAAAAAGATGATTTAGGAAGCTTTAAATTCTAAAAAGGGAGAAAGGGAGTTCATGCATTATACTATATTCCTAGGTGAAATCCTGTTTTGGTAAACTGAGCTAAAAGTAGTTGTAGGGAATTTAATAGCTTTTTTAAGGTTAGAGCTGGGGTCAACTGAGGTTAGCACTTTCCCAAGTTGGCTGTGGTGGAATCTGGGACGTCCTTATCAGGAAGGACTAAGAATCAGACAAGCTTGGATGTGCCATAGCCCTATCTTTGAAGGTCCCAAACGTGATCTATTTGGAAGACTCCTCTCTTGACTAAATGTCCTCCTAAATAAAAAATAATTGCAGGGAGCTAGCTTCTAGGTTTTAATCTCAGGGAATGGAGTAGAGATTTGACTGTGGGAAGCAAGGTTTTTGACTTGTATGACTAAATTTTCTCACTGGAGATCCCACAGAGTAGGGGGAAAAGTCACCTAATAAGCAAAAAATAAGGCAGGCTATTAAGTGTCCACAGTCCTTATGGGAAAATAAGAGCCAGTTATGAAGGATGTACCAGTATATACTCTACATATCAAAACTATATAGCTAAGTAAAGTCATATTCCTGACTACTCACAGATATATGTGCCCATAAGATTGAGATGCAATCATGAGATTTCATATACACACACATCACATAAAATTATATACTACAATGCAGGTATTGGGGAGGTACCAAGCTCCTTTAGCAAAAGTGACCAACAGTTTCCAGAGTTGATGGTCCTACAGACCTTGTCTGGAACGGATTAACCTCCATCAGATAACCATTCCTCTAGTGGGTTGACATCTGAATACTAGTTGTCACCTGCTGTAACACATGGTCCCTAACAAATTAAGGCAAGATTCAATATATATATGTCATACTTATTAGCACCGCACCTCTAAGTACAATTTCAATTAGAACATTGACTTCTTTGTATCAAAAAGCATACTTTAAGTGTGTGTAATGTTTATAGCTGTATCAAAATAAGTCAGTACAGGAAGACTAAAAATACAGTTTCAGAGAAAGAAAAAGAGAAATGCAAAAACCTGATTCATTACCTGGAGATACTTCTTCTTTCTGCCTGACTGTGTGGTCTTTTGTGAACTTCACTCTCTGGTGAGCTCTAATACATGTTTTGCAGAGCCATTCGACACACTCTACACAAAACCCATTAGCTTCTGCATTATCTTCACAGCTTGTGCATACCTAATAATAAAAGATTCTGGTCACATAAATTGTTGAAAAATATTAAAAAAAAATACCAACCAAATAGACCATCAGTTTTCTTACATTAGTCTAAGTTTAAATTTATACTATACATTAAACTATATGCATATAAAATGAAGATGTTATACATAAGAACTGTCTTTTTAGATAAGGTCCCACTATGTATCCCTGACTAGCCTGGGACTCACGATTTAGATCAGGATGGCATTCAATTCATTATATGACACATGACTCTCTGCCTCATGAGGTCTAGGATTAATGGTGTGCAACACCAAACTGGACAAAGATTAAACACATTTTCTCCTTAGCCTCTAAACTGATATACTAGACATTCCAGAAAGTAGGCAAATGATACATGTAAAAATAATTTCAAGTGGTTGGAGAGATGACTCCAGATGTTCTTACAGAGGATCTGTGTTTGAGTCCCAGCACCCACGTGATCACTTACATCCACCTGTAACTCTAGTTTCAGGAGATCTGACATTCCTTTCTGGCTTCTGTGGGCACCAGGACTACACATGGTGCACATATATACATATATACAAACACTCAAACAAAAAATAATAATAAAGCAAAAATAAATCTTAAGGAAGATTAAGAACTAGAGAGATGGCTCAGCAGTTGTAGACAATACTGGTTCAGTTCCTGGCACCCAAATGGCAGCTCACAACCATCTGTAAACCTAATTACAATAAATCCAACACTCTCTTCTGGCACCAGGCATGCTTGCAGTACATATGTGTTCATGCATGTAGGCAAAAAACTCTAACAAAGTAAAAATAAATATTTTTTTTTTAAAAAATAATTTTACCTGGGTAGTGGTGGCACACGCCTTTAATCCAAGCACTTGGGAGGTAGAGACTGATAGAGGTGGCTCTCAGAGAGTTCGAGGCCAGCCTGGTCTACAAAGTAAGTCCCAGGACTACCAGGACTGTTGCGTAGAGAAACCCTGTCTCGAAAACCATAATAATAATAATTTTAAGTACAATTTTCTTCATAGTTCAATATAATAGTTAAAGGCTAGGCACTGAATGCACAAGAATAAGGAAAAGTAAACATAGTCTTTGTCCTTATGACACTTCTGATGATAACAGAGGAATAAGTTGAAATTCAAGTTATCCCACTAATTAGCTTAATTAGCTTAATGTTTGTGCTGGGTGGATTTTGTCAATTTTGATGTAAGCCTAGAAAGAGGACTATTTCAAGTCATTTATTTTATTTATTTATTTTTTTATTTTATTTATTTTTATGTGTATGAATATTTTGCCTGCAAGTATGTCTGTGTAGCATATGCATATAGTGCCTGGAGTCCAGAAAGGATATCTGACCCTCTGGAACTGAAGTTATGAATAGTAGTGAGTCACCATGTGGATGCTGAAAATTGAACCCAAGTCTTCTGGAAGAGCAATCATTGTTCTTAATCACTAAGCTGTCTCTCTAGCCTGGGAAGAAGAAATCCAGTGCCTTCTTCTGGCCTGAATGGGTACTACATGCATATGGTACATGGACATGCATTCAGGCAAGGTGCCCATGCACATAAAACAAAACATTTAAGAGGGGGGGAGGGAGGGAGGAGAAAAAAGGTTAGCCTGCACATAATTTTGTGGGGTGTCATGTTGATTAAGGATTAATGTGGGAAAGGGGCCCAACTCACTGTGGGCAATGAAATCTCTGACTGGGTAGTTCTGGGTTATACAAGCTGACTGAGCAAGGCATGCATGGGAATAAGCTGGTAAGCAGCATTTCTCCATGGCCTCTGCTTCAGTTCCTGCCTCCAGGTCAAACCTTGAATTTTCTCCCGTAACCTCCTTTGAGGACAAACTGTGATGGGGAATTTAAAGCTGAAATAAGCCCTTTCTTTGCCAAGTTACTCTTGGTCGTGGTGTTTTATCAGAGCAACAGAAACCACAACTACAACAATTGTCTTGAGCAGGATACAGAACTCATCATTAAAACGAAGATAATGATACATATTTTACTGAGTTCTTCTTAAGATTAAGTGGGAAAGCCACATTATTGTAATGATCACTCTATTAAGAAGTGCCAATGAAAGGAAATGTACAAAAAGTTGTCAGACACAGAAGAATTTATTTACCCAGATAAAACAACAGCTTTTTCCTTAAAATAAAAGACTTCATCAACACCAAGCTATGAAAGCTACTAGAGGAAAAGCCTTCTAGTCAGAGAACAGCACAAAGAAAAATACAAGAAGAGCATGGCTCATTTAAAGATCTGAAAGTAAACAAGTAGCACTTTAGTATAGGAATCAAGGGGAAGATTGGCAAGAAAAGGAGCTGGCAGCAAGGCAAGCAAGGGTCAGATCAACTAAGGCCACATGGCAATGGTGGTCTTTGTCTGAAGAAAGATTAAATAAGAAAGGCACGGATAGACATTTTTTAAATCACTATTACTACGAAGCAAAGAACAGATTATAAAGGTGCAAAGCATTCCCACATAAGGCGATTTATATGAGGGTTAGTAGAGTGAAGATGAGAACAGAATGGAGTTTGGAGAGTGCACTGGGAATGGGAGGTGAAAATAAAAGAGTAACTAGTACATGTATCTGGCTGGTATAATGGTGTAGAGAGTGACAATACTATCTATCTTTGTAGTTGGAAACAAAAATGCACATAATTCAGAAGTTGCCAAATTCCAAGTATCTGTTATTTGCAAGCACCAAAAATCTGCCTTTTCTTAGGGCTTATCATCTTCACCTTTTTTCACACTATTGATAAGTACTTGCCTAGTGCTAGTAATCACTTGGACAATCTGCCAATCCTCTTTGCTTTCTCAATGACACTCTGGATCCCATCTGCCATTTCTCTTCCTCTGATTCTGAAGATTTTTGATAGATCTAGAGATATCCTCTTAAGGCCAACTATTGTGTCTATAAGGATGCAACTTAAATTTCTAATCTTCCATTGTAGGCTACAAAAAGGAATGAGGAATGTCTAATATGCACTGCTCTAGATCCCTGGTAAATGAAACAAAATATAAAGTGCAAAATAGGAACAAGATGTGGTAATACCTTTCATCCTGGGATGGAAGCAAACTATGAGTTCAAGGCCACCTGGGCTGCATGGCAAGAGCCTTTTGCAAACAACAAAAAGGACAAAAACAAAAACAGCAGCAAGGTAGGAAGAGCCACTGACAGGCCTAGAAAAATGAGCAACACATAGTCTCCAAAATCAATTTGTGTATTTTTCCCTTAGAGCAGGCCAATGAGCCCAGGGACTCCCGCATATTACACATTACACCTGAGGTAAAGCCATACATAGCCTGTTCCATTATTTCAAGCAGGTTTCGCCCAGGCTGTGGTGGTGCATGCCTTTTATCCCAGTACTTGGGAGGCAGGCAGATCTTTGTGAGTTCGAGGCCAGAGCAAGTGCCAGGAAAGGCTCCAAAGTTGCATCAAGAAACCCTGTGTCAAACTCCCTCCCCCAAAGAAAGCTGGTTTTACAAGGAGATAGTTTATCTCCTAGAGCAAACCCAATTTGGCCTTTGGGGAGCAATGTGGATACTGTTAAAACAACAGAATTTAAACTAGTATCAACTAAGTTCTTTTATAAGTAATTTAGGATTAACCCTAAATCCCTGTAATTACACCTAAGGAATAAAAAAGCTGAAAATGAAAAGGGGGGGGGCACAGAAACTAGTCACACATTGTAATGGTCTGTCCTGTCCCTTTAAGAAACAAGCCCTACCCACTCCCTCCCACCACCAAGGCAGGCAGATCTTCCTTCTGCTTCCAGCCTGAGCTCTCAAACTTCTTTCAATTTCTCCCCGAAAGAGGCAGCTTCTGCCTCTCTCCCTTTTCCCCACTTCTCCCCCTCCCCCGTTTCTCTCTCTCTCTGCTCTTCTCCCTTCCCTTCCATAACCCACTAAATAAATATCCAGCCTCACTCTACATGGCATGCCTATCCATGTCTCTGTCTCTCAGCCGCAGCGAGGCCCCCTGCCCTGGACCAGCTGCCTTCGGGGGACCTGTGGCATGGTCTCAAGGTGTGCATATCCATCTCGGTCTCTCACCCACCATGTGGCTCCCTGCCTATGCTGCCTGTCTGAGACTCGCGGGCCACTTGGGGGCTCCCTGTCTGGGATGGCTGCCTTTGTGGCCCGCTGTGGTCTCAGGTCCTGCTGACTGCTGCAGCCACTTGGGGAATGGTACTGTTTTACTTAAACCATATCATTGGTGCCCAAACCCAGGAGGCTCTCCCACCCCTCTCCTAGGGTCGGGATCCAGAACCAGGTATTTTTTTCCATAACAACCACGAGTTCCATCTGCCTGAATGCTGATCTCTATGCACACTGCAGCTTTGGTGGTGAGTTTTCCCCTTCCAGCCCCCAACCACAGCCTTCACAGCTATGATTGAGCCCTTTGCTGCTTTCCATAACTAAAAATGTAACCAGACAACCCGGGGTTGGTCCTCCTGTTTGGTGCATTCAATTAGGGGGCCCAGGGTCCCTCAGATTTTTCTATCTCCTTTTTCTTTTGGGCCACTTGTAAGTGGTCCAGTCCATGAGAGACTGCATGGAGTGGCCTCTAGCCTCTCTGGCTTCTGAGTCACCTGTACCGGAGCAAGTCAGACTTTAATACTCAACTTGTAGAGAAAGGATGCTCTTCTATAGCCCCTGTGGTGTTTTTTCACGGGTTTTCATGTTTTCCACTATGGTATAAACCCTCAATCTATGCTCCACAGGTCTCCTGCCGGCTCTGCTTTTCCTCAAACTATCAACCACTCGCTTGTAAAACCAACAAGATTGGTTGGATCCATGAAGTGGCTGTTTTCAATTCTAGCCTTTGCTCCCCACCACAGCATATGGTGCACCAGCTCGGCAACACAATAGATCATGCCTCTAGGTCTCTCTTGTTATTATGTTTAAAACTCCCGTGGCTCAGAAAATGGGGTTTTTCCATACAACATGTGACCGCGGCCATTTTGACTGAGGTCAGGTGACCTTACCACCATCTTAACTGGGGTCAGGTGACTTCGCCGCCATCATAACTGAGAGCCAGGTCAGGTGATCATGTCCCGCCATCTTTACTGAAGTATACCCTGCCTGGTCCCCCAGTTTACTTATGTTTTTGTCTTTAAAAATGCACCTATGTTTACTGTTAAATGTTATAATTGTCTATCCATTGTATCTCATTTCAGACTACAAAAACAGTAAGTCTCATGCTTAAATTGGTATGTACTTTTATGTCTCTTAATCCAACCTTGCTTTACCTGTTAAAATGAGAGCCAGTGCAAGTCAAGCTCAAACTCAGCTCTCCAGGCAGATTCTATAATGTAGCTATAACTCATCTATACCTGGCAAACAGCCCTCAACTTCTCAGAGATCTGGGGAATATGACATTTAAATATTTATTAAAAAAAACTTTTTGTAACAAAAAGAGACAGGCTGGCTCCTAGCAGCACTCTTCCTCCTCCAAAGAAGACAGAAGACAAATGGGCACAGAACAACATCCATCCACAATTTGCTTCAACTGCCAAGCACTGACAATTGGGAAAAACTGCCTTTTATCTCAACTGAAGATGTCCAGACAGTGGACAGAATCACTGGAATTGGCAGCCCAGCTGCTCAGGTCAAGGTAGGCTTGTCTTCCTAGAGATTTCTTAGCCCACAGAATCTTCTGAAGCCTGGCAAGCCCTGTACCAAACAGAAAAAGAAAAATACAACCCTCAGCGACCATGGAGGACCCTGAGGAGTAGCTCTAGATGCCAACCAAGTAAGTTCTCTGTTGTTTTTTAATCAATAACTCAAGTAAAATTTTATCCTTCTCAAAGATCTCTGGCGCAGTTTGACAGCTGAGAGGTTATGTCAGTTTAAAAGGATAGCCTCACCAAACAAATTTCAGTAAAATACAAATACAAGTTATTAAGGTATGTACCTGCAAGTTATAAAGGTGTGAGGACAAATACAAGTTATCAAATTTCTCTCTCATGCTACCTTTCATAGTCTTAAAAATACTTTTCGTTGTGCAAAGAGTATCTGTCACAGTCATTCTGATATAAATATGCTACTGTCTAAAACTTATGTTTTCATAAGCCCAAACAATTCTTGTGAGTTCCAGAAGCCAAATTAAAGAATCCACCTTAAACAAGTCAGATACACCCCTTTCAATTCTCTGGTCCTATAATTTTTTTCCCCCCAAACTTAATTTTGTCCTCTGTTCTGCTAATACTTTAAACAGGTGTAAGAGACACCAGACATTTCCGTACCACAAACACCAGACAGGAACAAAGAGACCAGCTACCTCAGAATGTGACCAGCACCCAGCTTTCTCAGGTTACTTCTACCACGACAAATAAGGAGGAAGCAGTCTTAAGAATCTGCCTTCCCAATTCCTTTAGCCTATTGTGCCTAACCTCCCACCTTTATACTATAAAAAAGAGATGGGAATATAATGGTCTGTCCTGTCCCTGTAAGAGCCACCCCCACCCACTCGCTCCCCTGTCCACCGCCAAGGCAGGCAGCTCTTCCTTCCTGCCTGCAGCCCAAGCTCTCTCTTCCTTTCCTTCTCTTTCCCAAAGAGGTAGCTGCTGATGTGGCTCCTCTCCTCTCCCCTGCTCCCCCTTTCTTTCCCCTCTTCTACTTTCTCCCCTTCCCCTTCCATAACCCACTAAATAAATATCCAACCTCACCCTGCATGGTGTGCCTATCCATCTGTCTCTCAACCGCTGCGACTGCAGCTCCTCGTGGGACCAGCTGCCCTGCTGATGGCCTGCCGTGGTCTCTCACCCATTGTGTGATTCTCTGCCTGGGATCTGCTGCCCCTCATGGCCAATGGGCCACTCGGGGAACAGCACCGTTTTATTTTTACCATTACACACATGACGAAGAATTCCCAACAGACAAAATTAATAATTTTTTTTTTCCAAACTAGAATTAGATTTAGTTCTTTCCTGGATCTTTTGTTACAAATGAAAAGAACAATCAAGAGACAAAAATGAATCAAAATTCACATGCACACAAATTTACTATACTTGGCACATGTAAAGGAATTTACCTTAACAGGGCCATCCCATGATAGAATATCACAGATTCTCCCTAAGGAAATATTATCTACATTTAAGCTTGAAGGAGTGAAAAACAAACAATAATGTTGCAAATCTAAATTGAGCACCTTGGACAATGCTACTAAAGGAAGCTGTCAATCAACACCATGAACACAAGACTTTCTTAAACAGATATACCTCTGAGATAGCTCAGCATGGATAGCTGTTTCTAGTCTGACGATGCAAGCCTGATGACCTAAGATAGATTCCCAGAAAACACATAAAAATGAAGGAGAAAGCCAACTTTACCAACTTGTCCTGATTTTATTTACAGCCATCAAGTATGCATAGACATATGTACCATATGCATACACTAAAGTGTTTTAAAATGTAGAAATCTTGATAAAAAAAATCTAACATATTTTTATTTGAATAATAATACAGTTTGCAAAAGGAGACTGGGGCTGGAGAGACAGCTCAACAGTTAAAGCACATTTGTAGCTCTTGTACAGGACCTGGGTTAGGGTCCCAAAACTCTCGAGTGGTTGACTACTGTCTTTAACTCGAGTTCCAGGGGATGCCCTCTTTTGTCCTCCACAGGCACTGCACACAAACAGTATGTTTAATAGAATGCAGGAAAAACACCAATACACAGAAAAATAAATCATTTTAAAAAGAAAACTAAAATAACAATTTCAAAACCCAGTAACTCAGTACAAAGAAATTAAATAATGCTAATTACCGCATAATGTTTTCCCATAGCATAAAGAAATATGATGGGGGGCTGGAGAGATGGCTCAGTGGTTGAGAGCACTGGCTGCTCTTCCAGGTCCTGAGTTCAGTTTCCAGCACCCACATGATGGCTTACAACCATCTGTAATGATATCTGATGCTCTCTTCTGGTGAGCAGGCATACATGCAGGTAGTGAAGGCTTGAATTGACACTTACCTGATTAGACTTTTCTACTGTACTACTGGGAACCTCAGTGGTATCCTTCACAAAAAAGTTGTCTATAATATGTCTCTCAGCACATTCTTGACTGCAAACTGGGCATCGAATGACTCCAACTGGGAAAGACAAAATTGAATTTGAAGTTTAATATACTGAGATTGCCACATCTCATCTAAACTGTAACTGGATAGGGCTTTTGTTTCTAATATCTTAAACTTCATATTTTCTAAATTTATAATTTATGTGTGTATATATATACATATACCTATATATATACATACATATATAGTATATATATACTAACTAACTGCACAAAAAGTTGTATAAGCCCTTTTAATTTTAACTGGCATGCCCAATGGCTTTTGTTTTTACAGATCAGCAACTTCCTCTCTCACTGTTTTTCAAACAGTGTATTCGCGATAAAGGTCTTGATGGGTCATCCCTGTACCCAATGTCACATATGTTTTCTACAGAACAAGGATTCTGGGTCTCTCCAGATCTACAGAATCAGAATTTCTGGAAGAATTACAATCATCTCTGTTTAAAGCTCCCACAAACAATTAAGAAACATTATTTTGTGTTTTCCTTGAACAGATGCAAACTGCTTCTATGGGGGAAAATGTCCTATCTTGTGGATACATGTAATACATAAAATGCACTGATCTAATAGAGACTTAAGGAATTTCCAAAATATTCAGATACTTATGGTTTGTATGTGAAATTTCCCCTACAAGCTTAGCCAGCAGCACAAAAAAATCCATCTGAGATCTCACACACCTGAGATTCTAAATCTGACCCTCATCTGAAGCAAATAAAAAAATCTATACACACACAGACACACACTCGTACCATTTAAACTGACTATGCTCCTCCACCAGAGCCACAGGCTATCTAACAAAACTAGTACTAGGCATGAGAACCCAGTTTGAGTTGTTGGTAAGGGGAGTCTTCTAAGACACTTACCAAACAATACATGGTATTCCTGTTGCCCTTGCTCCAGTACGGAGCTTGAAGACCAGTCCCTATTGCTGAAGACACCATGTACTTGGAGGAGGGAAATTGTGCCTGGTATTGGAAACCTAGCCGACTATCTAGCGTGAGATGAGGCCATGGACCTTAGAAGAGAACCTATCACCATCACTTTACTAAATCAGCATGATTCCTAACTGCACTCTAAATATTTATCCTAACACCCACAGATAAGTATAGCTCTTAATGCCCATCCAAGAAATTTCTCTTTACAATACATGGGAGACAGAAAACCACAAGTGGTTAAAATTCTGAGAACAAGTGATCATGGGGTGCCCAGCCAAGACTCAGGAAACACTGTGGAAGAGAGGGCAAAAAGAGTGTATGAACCAGAGAACCAGAAAAATGGCTGTGAGAATGTGTCTCCTAGAAATGACAAAGTGAAATAATTATGACTGACTAAACAAGACCTAAAGTAGAATAGTACAACACCAGGCATGCTAACATGGAAGGGGGAAATCTCATAGGGACACACCTACAGACAAAGAAATACAGGCAACTAAGGCATGCTCGAGACAGGAGAAATAGTTTTTTCCTGGGGATGATGCACCTAAATAGTTACCTAATTCCAAGTGGTCAGCACTGAAATCATACAAGTAATACTAAATGGACTGGGCAGGTATATTTGTATATTTAGGCATATTATATGTGTGTGTGCGTACACACAAGGTTTCCAGAGGGAGTTTATGGGGAATACACAGGAGAGATTAGAGGGAAGAAAGGGAGGGGAAAAACAATATAAATATAGCAAGTTTATAATACGGTATTTTTGTAAAAATAAGCAAAACCAGAACTGAATATGCATACCAGAAACATCTATGTATAATTAACGTGGCACTAGAAATTAGAAGGAAAACACAAGAACTCTACAAATTGATAGGATGGCTACTTGTTGCAGGATCTCACACCGTGATCTCTGAGATTGTTATTTACTGGAAAACCCTATTTCTAGTTGTGGTGTGGCTCAACCCTAGAACACACCTTTAATCCAAGAGCTTTCTGCTTGAATATTGTAAACAGAATTAAACAAAGTCAACCATAGTTCAAGAGGTAAAGCAATCAACAAGTTGACAGGAAGTGAGCAAAGAAAAAGTCATAGAGAGTAAAAGGGTGTATGAAGAGATGCATAAGAAGTAGAAGGGAGGGACATTCAGTTTGAGGTTTCTGTTTAAGGTGGCAGGAGAAAGGTAGCTTTCTTTCACTTAAGAGGAAGGTCAGCTGGGTGTTTTCTCTGCCTTTCTGAGCTAGCAGGCCTTCACCCTGGTATCTGGTTCCCAAGTTATTACCAATGTAAAATGGAACAATTGAGATTTAGTCAAAAACAACATTTTGCACTCAAACGTATGGCAAGACCACACAGATATCATACCAACTACAAACAAACTGAGAAGATATCAGATTTGACAAGACACCTGGGAAATCCTCAATGATAGGGTTAATAATATTAAAAGGAAAAATCTTTCCCATATTAAGGATGGGTAATATAATACAAGGCATTAGGGCCTTTAGATGACTTGAAAACAGAAGCAGAAAATGAAAAGATAAAGTAATTTAACTGAGATTGATATACTACTGATTATAATTACTATCAGGTAATCCATATTTTATCCATAAGTCTGAGTTTTTGTTTTAAATATGAAAAGTGGATTGATAACATACATACCTTAGAAAGACTTTTAAGTAAAAATAAGAATACTCACAGAGGAATTTAATAGGAACCTATCATGCCATCGCAAGGTAAAACTGAAAAGGGGAGGCCCAAGGTTGTTAGAAAACTAACCTTAGTTTATTTAGTTACTATACAAGAAGGACCAGCAGACAATAGGCACACACAAGGTTATAAAGAAGTTAAAAGGAATACTATAGAAATATTAGATTTAAGGAAATTTAAGGAAGCTGTTATTAGTATGCACTCACCCTTTGTGAAACAGATATTAAATTCATGGACAACTAAGAATAGAATTATCCCTGAAGACTGTAAAGATTTGAAAACAGCAATATTGGAAGCTGGTCCTCACAATGGTGCACATGGTAGAAAGAGAAGGCTAGGGCCGCAGAACAATGAAACAGTGTTAGTGGCATTAATATTTCCTAAGATCAATTTTTGGATAAAGGTCAATATGCTGAACAAAGACAGCTTGAGGATCACACCTTGGTGCTATATTGTTTAGAAATTTTAAATGCTTAAGACAAGACTGAAGAATCAGGAAAGAGGTCTGAGTCATTTACTAAAATTATACAAGGCCCAAAGGAAGCCTTTCACTAATTTTTTTAAATAAAAACTAACCTCAGATATAAATGGAATAGTATAGAAGTATAGAATCAGAAGTCAGACAAATATTAATAGAATCTTTGGGTTATTGAAAATGCTAGTTTAGAATGCAAAAGAGTGATTACACCTTTAAAGGCAAGATGAGCACCCATAGGAAAATGGATCAGAAATACAGTTGATATTGAACCCCATATAATTCTAATGATGATACTTGCATATGAGTACTGTTTTCTAAAAATACCAAGAAAAATCAAAATGGTAGGTTTTAATTGTGGTAGAAAAGGTCATTCAAAAAGGAAGTATAGGCAAGGTACTCCTAGAAACAATTTTTATTCTAGAAGTCATTCAAACAGTAGGCCCCAGAACAGGGCTCTCTACAATCACACATAAAAGTATAATAATAAAAAAAAATCTGTTATAATTGGATAGCTAACGGCTACCCAAAAGTATGTATGTTAAAGGCTGGATTCCCAAAGTACAACTACAAAGTGGTGAGACTTTGCATGATAAGGTCTACTGGAGGTCATTAAGTCAGTAGGGGGTGTGCTCTTGGAGAAAGTTCCATGACCCTGACTTCTTTTTGGTTCCCTCTTGCCGATCAAGGTAGATGAGTAATTTTTGTTTTATGACATATTTCTACCCTGATGCTCTGTCTTACCACAGGTACAAGGCAATGAAATCTACTACAGCCTGAAATCTATAAAACTATGAGCTAAATCTACCTGGCTACACCCCTATCCTCTTCCGGCAGCTTCCTGACTACTTAGCAAGTAGTTTCTCTCTGTAAGTTGACTATATCAGGTATATATTATATCTTAAGGGAAACTTAACAGTATATTCTCACAGCAAGAGAATTATTTGTGAACTCAGAGTAAGAAAAATCTTAAGAAAAAATAAAAACAAAATGCAAGATCAAAAGGAAAAATGTTTTCAGAAATACAGGTTAATTTCCAGGTGTAGTAGTAGTGGTGTGAGCCTTTAATTCCAACAGTAGGGAGGCAGATCCGCAGAGTCCAAGGCCAGTCTATTTTACACAGTAAACTCCAGACCAGCAAGTATTGCACAGTGAGTGCCTGTCTCTCAAAAGCAGAGAAGAAAAATATATAGGTAATTAAAAAATCGTTCTGCTGAATCTAAGAAAGGAAGCCCTTAAGTAAACATATGATTAATACATAATATTAACCAAAACTTAGCAGTTAAAGGTTGCTAAGGAAAAGCTCATGAGGTCCTACCACTGCCTCCCCCGGACTAAGGCAGTTAATGGCTGCTTTAAATGTGTGTGAAAAGGCCCCTTCCCTCCCTTAGATTATAAGCAGCTAACAGTGGTTGAAAAAGAGACATTTTCTTCAGTAGAGCAGCCACTGCTAGGTGGCCCATGCTCCTGTAAGTAACCACAATTAAACTCGCTGGTTTATCATGGTGCGCTGGAGTAACCACAATTAAACTCACTGGTTTATCATGGTGCACTGGAGTAAAACTGTTTTCTGTTTCCATCATGCTCTACCTGAGGTGAGAGTTTTTATATATTTTTTTCAATTGTGGTTTCTGAGACAGGGTCTTTCTATGTCTTGTAACTAGTTATGTAGCCAGGCTAGCTTCAAACTCAGAAGTTCCCCTTCATGATCTCCCAGAATGCTGGGATAAAAGGCAAGTGCCACCATGCCAGGCCTCAAGCCACCTCCCTCTCCAGACTAAAGTCACTAAGCAACTGAGAATAATCTTGAATTTCTGGTCTTCTTGCCTTCACCTCCCAAGTCTTGAGGTAACAGACACATTCCACTATGGCAATTTTCCAATTCGTTTAAAGGGGAGTTGTCATTTTGTACAGACACTGCTTACATAAATCTATACACCTATGATGAAATGGAACACAACTACATACATTACCAGACTAATGTCAATTCGATGGTTTTGATATTGTATTATGGTTATGGAAGACATAACCATTATGTAAAATATAATGCTGTGAAGTCCTGTGAGTTTATTATTTTTTCAATATGAAACAGTCTTTAAAACAAACAAACAAACAAACAAACTTGTTCTTGGAATGTGTTTTTGTGCTCCTCCCAGGTGTAACAGATAGGAGCAAGTTTACTTCAGATTATTCATTTTTGCTTGCTATTGTTATTCATTTAAATGTTTAAACTATTAAATGTTTAAACTATTCTTTATATGCCTCTGGAAAAACATGTTTTTGCCAAGTGCGGCTTGTCCTTCTGATTATATACAGCTTGAACTCATGAGAACTTTACTCAGGATCTTTATTAACCCTCAGGATATAGATTGTCTTGTGTTCTGAATAAAACTGAATAGTGCATGAAACTTCAGTCTGCCTCATTTGTCAGCTCTATTGTCCCAGGTCCCAATATCTCTAGAGTGGTGATGTGCACCAATACCGATCTTCTTTTATCTTGCTTTACTTGTCTTCTTCCAGTCCCTGTCATTTGCCTTATCATCTCACCTTTATCATTTTACCTACCTATGTTTTTATTTAGTGTTTGGCAATCCCAAGCAGAACATAACTGCCATTAAGACAGAGGTATTTCGCCTGTTTAGTTCACTGATAATACAAAAATCCCTATAAATGGGCAGGGCACATGGTGGTCAATAAGCTTTTGTTGAGTAAATGTACAATTCCCTTTGTGTGAAACAAATACCTGTTATCCATAATAAAATCATTGAGAAACTCATACTCTTTATCTGTAGGTATGTTCTAAGAATGCCAAAAGCATTTTACACAAAAGGCCTTCCTTTATAACAGTCTAAAGGTCTACATAGTAGCAACAAGTTTCTGTGTACCACATTCAAATAGTTAGACGGCTAGACAGGAGCAAAATAAACACAAATGGAACAAGCAAATCAGTAGAATCAAAACAAAAAATTTCAAGGAAGTATATAGGACTAGTAAAACTAGAAGAAAAACTCAAGCGATAATGATTAAAAAAAATGCTGATAGTGGTTAAGTCTAGAAAGAAAGCAGAGCCTTTCAAAGATAATCAGTTCTTTCCTGAAGTAAATAAAGAGCTTCTGAGTCCCAAGAAAAGAGGCCTTATTGAAGTCAAAGACTTGCCAGCTTCTGTGTGAGCTCTTACTTGGTCCTGGAAGAGCCCAAGAACCTATAACCTTTACTATATCAGTTCTAGTGCATTTAGTGTTACTGTAACTTATTCATGGTCACACACTCTAAATGGGAAATTTGTGATTCGAATCCTGCCTGATAGGTAAGTATTTAAATAGACAGATGCCAAAAGCTCCTAGGTGCAAAACTAAGCAAACAAAAACTAACAAAAAACCAAGACATTTCATATCATACAGTAAATATAGTTAGTGTCAGACTAAAATAAGTCTATTAGACATGCCTAGGAAGGTGGGGAAAATGACTTATTTTTAAGGAGTTATTTAAAAATCACAGTCAAGGAAGGTGTTGTAATTTTAGAGAAATCATAAAGAACTCTTTACCAACACCTAACACTAAGAATGTAGAAAATATTTTAAAAAAAAAAACTAAAAACTAAACGAGAAACTACTTGCTTGTTAAATTGGAACTAACAGTATTTTCTAAAACAAAATAATGCAAAGTTTTTCTGTTCTTTTTTTTTTAAGATTTTATTTATTTATTATGTATACAACATTCTGCCTCCATGTATGCCTGCAGGCCAGAAGAGGGTGCCAGATCTCATTACAGATGGTTGTGAGCCACCATGTGGTTGCTGGGAATTGAACTCGGGACCTTTGGAAGAGCAGGCAGTGCTCTTAACCGCTGAGCCATCTCTCCAGCCCAGTTTTTCTGTTCTTTGTCCATTTAAAGATTTTGTTTACTAGAATTACAAAGCATGTTATAGGTCATAAAACATGACTGATGACTGTTACAAGGAACTCATAAGGAAGTGTATCTACAATCAACTTTCATTCTTTTTTCTTATAAATGATTTAAGCTTCTGAATTCTGAGATGTATGACTTGCTGTCTCACTTGTACTCTTTTTGGTCTTAGCTCTAAATATAAGCTTAATGCAAAGTTTATAATTTTACTTTGTATGTCATGCATGGTTATCATATTTGGCTCATTTCTATAAAAGAGATGTGGATTTTAAGGTCTAGTTACATGGACCAGATCACACGACATGAGGAGAATGATCAGAGATAGATCATCCCTAGTCAAGAAATACAAACTCCAGTATCTATGGGGTAAAAGGAGCTAGTGTATAAACTACAAATTAGTGATCTGTACTTGGTCCATCATACATTAATGGCTTGCTACCAAGATATACTCCTCTTCAAAGAAAGATCATGTGTCAGTGATGAGGATATGGGGAGAAATGTATTATTAGGTAACTACTTCATGCTGTTAACCACACAAGAGTATATTTAGAGTAACTAAGATGGCTATAAAATTACTGTAATACAATCTTACGGTATCATCATTGCAGTCCATCTGTTAACTGAATGAATTATGTGGTCCCTGTATATCAAAAGACTCAAATAATATCTACAGAAGCATACATTTAAAAAAATCAAGTTTTTATGTGTATGAGTACTTTGCCCAGATGTATGTATGTGCATCACATGTGTAAAGTACATGCAGAGGCCAGAAGAGGGTATCAGATTCTGTGGAACTGCAGTTGCAAATGGTTCTGAGCCACGGATGGGCGCTGAGAACTGCCAGAGCAGCAAGTGCTCACTGCTGGATCTCTCCAGTTCCTATTTATTTTCTTAAGAAGCTGGGGATTGAATCCAGGGCCTCACACATGCCATCCAAGTGCTCTGATACTAAGCTACATACCATTAGCCCAGAAACCTACTTTTAACCACACACACATGCATGCACACACACATAAATGTACAATAGAGATACATTTAGACATTTGTTCAGGAGAGTTAGCTATTCAGGTGAACTTGGACAGAGGCATTTCTTTCTCATTTGTAGTTCTTAGTGTGTTAGGGATGCAGTATGTTGAAATGAGGAGTTGACTGGAACAGCCAGATCATTGTGCCTGTTGTCTTGGAAACAGGATAGCCTTCAGTGCTTTAATCCCAATGAATATTGCCACTGGGTTATATAACCCAGGGCAGCTGCTTGCTTTCTGTAGCTCCTCACTGGCAATATGCAAACAGAACTTCATCTGCCTTGGACAGCTTTCCTAGGCCTTGACGGTCTGGTTGGCAATGGATACTTAGCTTCTCCTGGTCCTTTTGATGTCTACTTTGAGTAATAAACTTCCAACATGTTCTGTCTCACTGGACTAAGTAGAAAAATGCAGCAGAAGATGTAGCAGGCTAAAATAGTAAACAGGCTTCAAAAAACAAAAAGCCTAGAGAAAGCAGACTGACTGTGCAACAAGGATTATCATCAGAAAACACTGTCTAATCATAAAGGGGTCGATTCTTCATAAATCTACAATCTTAATACACAAAGCACACCTAACAGAGCATAATACATTGAAAATAGAAAGAAAGAGATAAATTTGCACTATAGTTGGAGATCTCAACCCTCCTTTCAATAATCAACAGAGTAGTGAGCAGAAAATCAGTAACAAGACTTGAGGTGCTGGCCGGGCAGTGGTGGCGCACGCCTTTAATCCCAGCACTCGGGAGGCAGAGGCAGGCGGATCTCTGTGAGTTCGAGACCAGCCTGGTCTACAAGAGCTAGTTCCAGGACAGGCTCCAAAGCTACAACAAAACCCTGTCTCGAAAAACCAAAAAGACTTGAGGTGCCAAATAACTTGATAAAATGACATTTAATTATCACCCAACAATACCAGAATGTATACTTAAGTACAAAAGGGACGTCATCAAAATGTAACATATGCTGAACAATAAAACATGTTTTGAAAGAAATAAATACAGGTCTGGAGAGATTGCTCAGTGGTTAAAAGCATTGGCTCTTCTTCCATAGGACCTGGGTTTGGTTCCCATCAATAGCAGCTTATATATCTTCCAGATCCTGGGATCTAGTACCTTCTCCTGGTCTTTCCTGGCACCAGGCATGCACATAGTATATGCACACTTGCACACAAAGGCAAAGTAGTTACCAAAAAAAAAAACTAAATTGGAAAAATAACGAAAAACAGAGACTATTTCATGACCAAAACGAGACCATCTTAGAAATCAGAACAGAATAAGAAATTTCTAGATATTTAAAAATTAAATGGGGGCTGGAGAGATGGCTCAGTAGTTAAGAGCATTGCCTGCTCTTCCAAAGGTCCTGAGTTCAATTCCCAGCAACCACATGGTGGCTCACAACCATCTGTAATGAGGTCTGGTGCCCTCTTCTGGCCTGCAGGCATACACACAGAGAGAATACTGTATACATAATAAATAAATAAATATATATATAAAAGATTGCCATTTAAAAAAATAAATAAAAATTAAATGTTCAAAATAACTCATGGTTAAAGAATAATTTTTAAATTAATAATATGTTTCGATCTAAACAATAATTTAAAACATACATTTGAAGGACTTAACACTATCTCCATAACTGTAAGAAACACTTCAGCAATCTAGATAGACAGGTGGTATTCAAGTCCATTCAGAAATGCAAACAGCTTGGGGCTGGAGAAATGACTCACTGGGTAAGAGCATGTACTACTTGCTCTTTGAGGGGGATCTGGCTTCAGTTTCCAGCACCCACAACTGCCTGTAACTTCAGCTCCAAGGATTCAACGCCCTCTTCTGGTCTCCATGGACACTGTATTCATGTGTGGAAAAAAATACTCTGAGACACACACACACACACACAAACACACAATTAAAAGTAATGGAAACAATGAAACAGAACAAAAGTCCAGAGATTAAAAACATATACACACAGAATACAGAACAAGTTTTAATCAGAATTTTATAGAAAAGAAATAATTCTGAAAAGTTTCCATAATGAGTGAATCCAAAGTAGAATAGATTTAATATGCTAAAACTGAAACAAAGAGAGAAATGAGTTATCATGAAAGAAAGGAAGAAAGACAAGACTCTTAGCTACAACAAAGGGTGTCAGAAGACAAGAGAAAGCTATAGCCCCTCAACTACCACCACCACAAAATAAAAAAAAAAAATTTTTGCCCAGTCAGGCCGGCATAGTGACACATACCTATAATTCCAGCAAGCAGAAAGTACAGACAGGAGGATCTAGATTTCAAGGCTAGCCTAGGCTACAAGAAACAGTCTCTCTCTCTCTCTCATACACACACACACACACACACACACATATGCAAGGAAAAAAAAGAAAAAAACAAGGAGGGGAGAGCCTAAACTAAGCATATAAAAATGTACTACTTGAAAATTACTGTGATAAGCAAGTCTTGATATAACAGACTTGATAATAAAATCCAATGACAGCAAACTTTAAGGTTACTAAAAGTCTACTTTTAGACTTTACTTTTTTTTTAAATTGATATTTATTGAGCTCTACATTTTTCTCTGCTCTCCTCCCTGCCTCTCTCCTCCCCTTCAACCCTCGCCCAAGGTCCCAATGCTCCCAATTTACTCAGGAGATCTTTAGACTTTACTTTTTCATGTTACATTTGTTTATGCTGTAGAACATTTGTTTAATGATACAAAGATGTGCTGCATTATTTTATGTTGCATTTGTATAACTCTGAAGCTGTGTTACTTTGCCTGTCTAGAACACCTGAATAGCCAATAACTAGCTGGGCAGGGCTGGCAGGTAGACAGCATAAAAAAGAGGAGAGATCTGGGAAGAGAAGAAGAAAGAGGAGAGGAGGACACAAAGGACCAGCCACCCAGCCACCCAGCCAGTCATGGAGTGAATGAAAGTAAGATGTACAGAAGTAAGAAAAGGAAAAGGTCCAGAGGCAAAAGGTAGATGGGATAATCTATGTTAAAAGCTAGCAAGAAATAAGCCAAGCTAAGGGCGGGCATTCATAAGAAAGAATAAGCCTCCATGTGTATGTACTTATTTGGGAGCTGGGTGGCAGGCGCCCCCAAAAGAACAAAGAGGAAAAAAACAAAAAACAGAAAGAAAAAAAAAAACAAAAACAAAAACCCAATACCACCTTACCTACTTCACTTTGAGTAACTATTTTCATTAACTGGTTTATTAAACCATTTTTTAGACATTTTCTAGTTTATCTAATACCTATCATTTTCTGTTTTGCAAAAGTATTTTTCTTACACAAAAGGTAACTATCTACTGTATATACTACATTGCAACTTGTTCCTGTTGACTTAATATATTATGGTGGTTCATTTCCTATCAGTTTTGTTAGCCCCTTCCCACACACTCACATTGGATGATTATATCTGGGTTATACAGCATATATCTCCCCTAATGGCTTACTTTTAATCTTTTGATTAGAGATGAGAATAACTGTCTACATATCACTTTAGACTCATGGCAGAAGTGTTTTTAAAATAGACTCCTAGAAGTAGGTTTATGGGTCAAAAGATAAAAGGATCACCAACATTTCAAAACCTGTCAAACGTACCCTCATTAGTTTCACAAAGTCTGAGAGTATGTAGATAAACTTCTGGATTGCTGGCCAAAAGGTAAAGAGTTTTCTTGGTATAGTAGATTTTAATGAATATGATCATTACAGCTTTAGCATTTTCTCAAAACAGTCATTTGGTAGATCAGAGATCTTGGTGAGTTCAAGGTTAGCCAGGGTAACATAGTTGAAACCTTGTTGGGGACTGGGGGGGGTGGGGGGAGAAGGAGATAGAAAGACTAGAATCTGAACTCTCTTTGTGCAATGGAAACATGGCACTTTAAACTGTCCAAGAGTCTACAAAGACATACAAGTACCTCTTCCTTTAAGAGAAGCCAAATAGGTTCAACACCAATTGATATATCTTTAACACAATCCCTACAACTAAGACTCAGAGAACACTTGAGAAGAGAGGGCAGAAAGATTCTAAGAGTAAGAGGGCCAGGTTATCTGCTGGCAGCTTGTTAAAGAAACAAAGAGTAATCCAAATAGGCCTATCAATCACAGAAGAACAAGTCTCAAGAACACTGATACATATGAAAATGCTTTTGTAAAGATGGGAGGGGGTCATCCTTCCCAGTGATAGAAAAGCACTTGCTACCAAGCTCAATGACCCGTGTTTGGTCCCCTGGATCCACATGGTAGGAGAGAACTCACAGGTTATCCCTTGACCTCTATATGCATGTGTTGGCTTACACACACAAAAGTAAGTATAATTTTTTAAATGAGATAAAGTACTTATATCTCAGAGGCCCTTCCCCTAGAGGTAACTGTTTATAGATCTTTGCTGATAAGTGAACTGACTAAGGTAATACTGTCTTGTCCTAATGCTGTGTTTGCCTGGACACTTATTATCCTTCTACTCCTACCTCAATAATCACATACTCCTTGGCAGTGTTTTGAGACTATCTCTGAACCTCACCATGGTCCAGATACATTAACCAAAATAATGTCTGTGAAAGCAAAAACAAACTAAACTAGAGGAAGTGTAATCAAAAATTTGTGTTGTGTCTGGAAAATACTGCTTAGCTCTGCAATAAGGCAGATGTTACAAGGTTATTCCAACCCCTCTCAGAACACTGAGGTCATTGTGGTTTTTGTCTTTAAAAATGGTGTACCCCTGAGCTTAGGTACCTAGAGACATTTGAGGTGTTAGCCTACTCTTGGTCTGGCCATTATTAAAGGACTCCTACACTCTTACTAGCTTAATTAGCATGGTTGTAACTATCTCATGTGGATCATTTCACTAAAGTTGTCTGAGTTTTTAAGGAAAAAAAAATACATTCTTCTTTTCCCACACTGACCGAAATCCCAAGCTTGCTTGATCTGACACCTGGCATTCTCATGCCACCAACACCACCCCTCCGTCATGCAGTTTCTTGTAGTCCTCCATCTCTGTCCTTCCCACCTTAAAAAGCACAACTTTCCTGTTCTTATCCATCTATCTCCTCCCAGTAGTTGCTGGCTTGCCTGCTATGAGTTCCCTTCTAAGGCTGTTCAATTTTTTTTTTAAATCTATTTGAAACTAAGAACCAGCAACAGGAGACCCTAATTCCAATTAACACAATATTCCTGGAAGAATTGCCTGCATCTGAAAGACCCAGATATATCCAGACCCCTCTAGCAGAAAGAATAGAGCCAAAAACCTAGCAGGAAAAATAGAGCCAAAAATCTAGCAGGAAGAGAAGAACCAAAAATCTAGGTGAGCTGGTTCAATGACTCTGTTCCAGGAATTAGCTGACCATAAAGTTAGATTATAATCTTGAGAACAATCTTGAGAAATGGGGAGTTACCTCCTTGTGATTATCACTGGTATTTTCGGAATTTTCCAATGACACACTCCCTACCCCCTTTGGGTTGTGGCTTCGTTTCTTCCCTTAAATCCCCCCTCTCCCAGCTACTCGGGGTCGAATTCTGCTTCCCCTGCATGGATTCTTCTTCAACACTGCTGGGGGGTAGAACTAATATTCCAGTTGGGCTGGTTTAATCACTTTGGCTAAGGAACCACTCCGAAGAAGATGGGATCACCCCAAAAAGTGACCCTGATTTTCCCTGTGTCAGCACCACAAAAGTAAATAGATAATTCTACATAAGGCAGGCAAGGCAGAGCACCTCTCTTATCCCAGCACTTGGGAGGGTGACACAGGACTGCCTAGAGTTGGAAGCTAGGGAGGAATATAAAGTAGGACTCTCTCAAAACAACAGAACTAGATAAAAGTTACTTACAGATATCACCAAATTAGTACCAAGCTGTCTAGCAGAAATACAAATCTCTTCCAAAATGTTCACTATCAGGTAGTTTATGAGCACTACATGTGTGTTCTGTTGAACAAGTTTCCTGAAATCTGAAATTCTTCCAGCATTATTTTTTTCTCAGAATCACCGCAAGCTTCTACCCTGGGGGCTTTCATTACCCTGAGAATTCCTCTGCCTACCAACATTAACCCAATTCTCTATATGCTTTATGACACATGAAACTTAAATAGTTTCAAATAACCATTAGTAGTAATGTTGAACAATCACTAACAAACTACAAGATGTTATTTTGTGATCAGGATACCATATACTAGAAAAACACAGTAAACAGTTATTTAAAACCAATCTAAAAGAGTTCTTTACAAGTTGGCAAAACAATCTGTAACAATGTCCATTGGTTGTATTTTTTTTTTATTTATTTATTTATATATATATTTTTTCGAGACAGGGTTTCTCTGTAGCTTTGGAGCTTCTCCTGGAACTAGCTCTTGTAGACCAGGTTGGCCTCGAACTCACAAAGATCTGCCTGCCTCTGCCTCCCGAGTACTGGGATTAAAGGTGTGAGCTATCACTGCCTGGCGGGTTGTATTTTTAAATTTATTATTGTATTTGTCTATGCACAATGCGTAGGCACATGTGCCATGGGTGTGCATGTGGAGGCTAGAGCACACCCTTGATGCAGTTGGTTCTCTTTCCATCTTTATGTGGGTTCCAAGCATCAACCTCAGGTCTTCACACCTGTGCAGTGTGCCTGGCCCCACTAAGCTATCTAGCTGACTCCTGGTAGAATCAATACTGTGATACACTGCAGGCTCTTAATTCCTTCTTTTGTTCTCACCCCCCTATTGGTAGCTGTTCTTCCACAACATTTTGAAACACAAGGATATATTATTAGGTTTTCTTTTACTCTAGCCCGTTAGAACGCCAAAATGTTGTTTGTTTTTTACTCTTATTACTCTTTCGGCTTTTTGGGGGGAGCCCACCATCCAGCTCCCAAATAAACCACACACACAGAGGCTTATTCTTAATTAGAAATGCCCAGCCTTAGCATGGCTTGTTTCTAGCCAGCTTTCCTTATCTCCTCTGGGCATCAGGTGAGGTTTTACAGCCTCTGGGCCTTTTCTTTTCTTACTTCTGTCTATCTATCTTACTTTTTCACTTTTACTCCAAGGCTAGGAGGCCCCTGGTGTCATCCTCTCCTTCTCTTGCTCCTCCCCCTTTCCCTCCCAGATTTTTCCTCCTATTTATTCTCTGTGCATGCCAGCCCTGCCTATCTTCTCTCTTGCCTCACTACTGACTGTTCAACTCTTTATTAGACCATCAAGTATTTTAGAGAGGCAAAGAATCACAGCTTCAGAGTTAAACAAATGCAACATAAAAGAATGCAACACATCTTTGCATCATTAAAACAAATATTCCAGAACATAAACAAATGTAACACATCTTAAAATAATATTCTACCACAATATATTTTCTCTTCTGTCATTAAGTCCTTTCAGTAGATAGAATTAAGAAATACACAAACATACAATGTCATCATATCTTTCATAAAAGACACTAAGTAGTATAGATTCTCTTGTGCCTTGCTATTTCCACTTGCTTTATTACACCTTGGAATTCATTCCCTAAGAGTCTATAGTAGTGGTTCTCAACCTGCAGGCTGCGATCCCCTTGGGGCTCAAACAACCCTTTCACAGGGGGTCACTTAAGACCATCAGAAAATGCACATTTCCTATGATCTTAGGAAGGCACTACTCTTCTACCCGTCTCCAGGTAGGTCCACCTACATGCAGATATGCCCACACACAAGTATCCACCATGATGACATCATTGAGCCAACTCCATCTCATACACCCTGAACAAATACAGGTGTATGTGACAGGGTTGGTGCCATAATGTACTTACTGGGACTAGCCACATGTGTGTAGAAAGCAACTACTGTGCTGAAAGCCGCAGTTTTGAAGGTAAAATGAGACTTCATAAGCTTTAATTACTAGATAAATGTAAAACCATTAACTACTTGCACACGTGTGCACGCACACGCACATACCATGTAAACTTAATCTGGATGCGGATGCTGATCAGTCTTTTTATATTCAGCTGTGGTTGATGTGAATACTACCGCCTTGTGATACTAACAGGTATGTAAAAAACAAAAAACAACAACACAGAGAACAGTAAATTATAGGAAACTTTAATGAACTGTATTGACTGAACTATGCCATGTATTATCTTTTGTATTATTATCATGGGGACGGGGGTTGAGACAGGATTTCTCTGTAGCTTTGGAGCCTGCCCTGGAACTAGCTCTTGTAGACCAGGCTTGGCCTTGAACTCATAGAGATCCACCCACTTCTGCCTCCTGAGTGCTGGGATTAAAGGCGTGCACCACCACTACCTGGCTATCTTTTGTATTATTAAAGCTATTGTTATATATTATTTTCACTAGAACACTATCCCATGACAATGGGCCATGTAGAGAAGAACGCTAAGAAAAGAAAACACAGTGAGGGTTTTTTACAGTATGGTTTTACCTCAACAGTTTCAGCAGGAATTGAGAAACCACATTGTTATTTGTTGTAAAGTTCTATCAGCTGACTCTATGACGCCAAACTAAAACAGCATTTGATAGCAAGCATCTGAGCTTTGCTGGCAAGGATACCAACTATTTTAACAGCAAAGCTGATGGACTCAAGAAAGCCAGACTTGGCAGTGGTGACCAACACCACAAAAAACAAACAAACAAACAAAAAACCAAAAAACCAAAAACCCTTAGCAGCCATTGAAGCTTCATGTTTGGTGGCATTCAGAATCACCAGGGCTATAAAACCTTACACCACTGCTAAGGATTTACTGTTGCCAGCAGCCAAAGACGTGACTGGAGTTATGACTGGAGACAAATTCTTATGCAATCAGTTATGCAATTGAGTCCAATTTCCTTATCTAAGGAAAGTGCTTACATGGTTGACATCTTTGTCATCTTGAATGAGCTCTTTTCCACAATTCACCCTCCTCACCCCACCCCCTCCACCCCTGAGACAGGGTGTCCTGGCTCTCTGTACACCAGGCTGGCCTCAAACTCAGAGATCCTCCTGCCTCTGCCTCCTGAGTGCTGGGATTAAAGGGGACAGCACAACCACCTGGCAGCAATTCATTTTTATCATCTGGCTGTATTCATATCTGAAAAGTGCTTCAAACTGTGGTCTTACTTTTTGATTAAATAAATGTGTTTTGAGTTCATCAAGCCCAAAAAACACGGTTTAAAACTTATCCTTAGGCTGGAGAGATGACTCAGCCGTTAAAGGCTAGGCTCACAACCAAAAATATAAGAGTTTGGTTCCCAGCACCCACGGCTGTCTCTCCAGCCACCAAAAAATTAAAACAAAACAACTTATACTCAACAACAATCTCACTTCAGTGTGAAACAGAATTTTCTTCAGTGCATCCAACTCACTGCACAGTAGCAAAAACAGTCAACTTTTTAAAGTGCTTGCCTTTACAAAATTGATAGAACTTACTACGTTATTCATTATTTCTTGTAACTCTTGTGGCAGCATCTTCACTGCTAATATTTACCAGAGAATCACACAATGAGTTCTGATGATTTTTGGTGACTCATTCAGTACTGACATTGAAACTCCGATCAACATCATGGCATAGCGGGAGCACCATCTGTTCAAACACCATATACCTTTTCCCAAGAGATGTTAAGCTTTTATTCTTTCTTTCTTTCTTTTCTTTTGAATGAGTTAAATTTATTATTGTAAGGACCAAATGTAACATGTCACTATTTGTCTGAAAAGATACAATCATTCGGAATGAAAACTTCAGTTTTGGTTAAAAAAAAAATTAAAATAAAAACGGATCAAAATGGAATTTACATATTGTCTTATCTGCTTTCTTTAAGGAACATGACACTGAACCAGACAAAAGGATTATAATGATAATTTCTAAGAAAGAACACTTGCACATGTTTGCAGATGAAATTCCATCGTATTTTCCAAATCTCCTGACAACCCATTTGCATTTTCCAGAAGCCCATTCACAAAGTTGAAGATGTTCTTATTAACAGAGATGCAGTGAGAACTGATTTCTCTACAATGCCAGTTACACAATTCTGGATCAAGTGTTTGCAGTCATATCCTGCTCTGTCTGAGACTGTGCCTCATCTTCCTCCATTTCCAACAACTATCTTTGTGAAATAGGGATTTCCAGCTTGTTGGCTATCAAGTCTCAATACAGCAGTAGACTTGCTATGGAAGATGATCTTCATTGTGCTCTTGCAAAGACTGCCCTGAGAATTTCTGGTCTGGTGAGAAAAAGCAATCTCAACCTTCTCACTGAGGTTGGGTTTTTACTCACATTGTCACAAAATGTAGCAATGTAATTCACTGTTGTGGTATTAAGAGTGTTACTCACATGACACCATGCTTCAAGAAAAAATCTCATTTATTAATAATTAGAAATAAATATCACAATATATAATTACATATTGTTTTGTGATTAATCACTATGCTTTAATTATGTTCAACTTGTAATAATTAAAATATATCCTGCTTATTAGATATTTGTATTGATATATAACAATATCAAAATTATAGTTATAAAGTAGCAACAAGAATAATTTTATGGCTAGGGATCACTACAACATGAGAAACTGTTTTAAAGGTTTCAGCATTAGTAAGTTTTAGAAACACTGGTCTACAGGGATGATCTTTCATTTTTTATTATCTGTTCAGTGACATTTACTACTAACAATGGAGCACCGCATTTTATGCTTTTGTATTTGCATCTTTGAAGTTCATTCGGATGAAGTTAAGACTATGCAGTCAACAGAAAGTGAATTTTCAATTTTGCTAAATCCCTTTCCATGTTTATCACACAGCATTCCCATTGACAATATAGTAAAGTACCTTGCTTTCTTACAGTTCCACACAGCATTAATGCCAAGATAGAATAGTAGATCTCCTTTGGGGCAAATAGTTTTCTTTTAAATGTAGAACATTAATTTCTCACATATTTCACACATATATGTAAAGTGTTCTATTTTACAAAATGTCAACCATAAGATAATTTATTTTTGCTTGTGTTACTACTAGGTTTTTGCGGCCTTATAAACCAGTTTTTGTTTTGTTCTGTTTTTTTGAGACAGCATCTCATAAATTTCAAGGCTGCATTTTCTTTCCTTAGTATCTAAGTTATGACATTCTTCTCTATTTCTTCCAAGTCTCCTTGGTAAGCTCTTCCTAAAGCAGAGGCCACTGATGTGGGGAGTCCCCTCTGTATGCTATGAACATGTTTTATTACCACTAGTTAATAAAGAAGCTGCATGCTTGGTGGTGGTGGCATACACCGTTAATTCCAGCACTTGAGAGGCAGAGTCAGGTGTGCCAGCCAGGTCTACAAGAGCTAGTTCCAAGGACAGGCTCCAAAACTACAGAGAAACCCTGTCTCAAAAAACAAAAACAAACAAACAAACAAAAAATAAAGAAGCTGCTTTGGCCTATGGCAGGGCAGAAAATCCAAGCAGAGGTAATAAGAGGAAAGAAGGTGGAGCCAGGCAGAGGCTGCACAGCTGTCGAAGGGGAGAGAAGCCAGTTAAACACCAAATAAAACAAGACACATAGAAAATGAGGTAACACCACGGCCACGTGGCAATACATAGACTAATAAAATGGGTTAATTCAATATGTAAGCGGTAGCTAGAAATTTTCCTGAGCCATCGGCCAAACAGTATTGTAATTAATATAATTTTTGTGTGATTATTAGGGTCTGGGCGGCAAGGAAATAAAGGCGCTGTTTCCGCCTACAGGCCACTGTGCTGCTAGGTGATTTTCTTACTCCACTATCCAAAATGTAAGATGAAGAAAAAAGAAAATCTCACTGGGTGGTAGTGGTGGTGCACATCTTTAATCCCAGCACTGAGGCAGAGACAGGCAGACCTCTGAGTTAGAGACCAGCAGAGTCTACAGAATGAGTTCCAGGACAGCCAAAGCTACACTGACACTCTGTCCAACAAATAAATAAGTAAATTTAAAAGAAAGGAAGGAAAGAAAGAACAAACAAAAGACAGACAGACAGACAGGCCTCAAAGGGATCATCAGGAAAGTGGTAGAGAGACAATGGTTTAGGACAATGGTTTGTACCCTGTCAATTGTATTTTAATAAAACGCTGATTGGCCAGTAGTCAGGCAGGAAGTATAATCGGGACAACAAGCAGGAAGTAGAGGCGGGGTGATGAGAACAGGAGAATTCTGGGAAGAAGACCTAGTCTGCAGTCATGACCCAGCCTCAGAGGAAGCAAGATGTGACTGCCTTGCTGAATAAGGACCGGGCAGAACAGAAAACCTTAAGACAACAGAATGGTGCCCAACATTTGGACAACTGCATCCATGGTAAGCCTGAGAGAGCTTGAGGAAAGAATAGAGCTAAGCACGGCTCATTGATAGCAGCATTTTCTCAGGTGGGCTCTGTTTGCTAGAGGCAAATGCATCTCATTTAAGAGAAGCTTCCTGACTCAGCTTTAGCTATAAAAACTTTGCAGCCCTTTTAAGAGTCTCTGCCACAAAACACTTAAATGGTGTTTATGAATAGCCTACAGCATGCTTCTTGGTGGCACCACAGATCCTGAAATGTCAAAGAGTTGTGGCAATAAACATGGCTCCAGCCAGTACCTCTGCCATGAGGCTGGAATCTCAGAAAGTTAAGGAATGGGCTGGATCCAGTCGTCAAAGCCACGGCTTTAATCTTAGCCATATTGTTTAGCAAATTAAAGACTCATGTGGTCAGAAAAAGAGAGATATACAGTAAAGAGAGATTCAAAGATGAAGAAAACCTCTAAATGGTTTACAGTGTGTTAAAAATATATGCAGGCTTGGGAGAGAAAAGAAAAAGGTTAAAGTCCTTAAAATAAAAAAGCAAGTATTTGGGTGTGGTGGCACACACCTTTAATCCCAGCACTTGGGAGGCAGAGGCAGGCAGATCAAGGACAGCCTGGTCTACAGAGTGATTTCCAGGACAAAGATACAGAGAAACCCTGTCTCAAAAAGCCAAAAATTAAAAAATAAAAATAAAAGAAATAGAGGTTAAAATAAAGCCACGTAAAGATGAAAAATACACAGAGTCTGGATACTGTATCTCATTATGTTCTCTTTGAATTGTTTGAATGCTGAGGAAGGAGCAACAGCTGCTAAAAGATATTTGCTTATAAAGGCTGCTGAATTAATCCAAGATAGGTATTTTGAAAATACCTTGACTTCAAACTGAAGTCAAAAGGTATGTTACTTTGGAGAAGAGGTTTTGTTTTTGTTTCCACAGGAAATGAGAGACTGTGGATTTATTCTGAGTTAAGAAAAATCAGGTTTAGGGCTGGAGAGATGGCTCAGCGGTTAAGAGCATTGCCTGCTCTTCCAAAGGTCCTGAGTTCAATTCCCAGCAACCACATGGTGGCTCACAACCATCTGTAATGAGGTCTGGTGCCCTCTTCTGGCCTTCAGGGATACACACAGACAGAATATTGTATACATAATAAATATTTTTTAAAAAATAAATAAATAAAAAAGAAAAATCAGGTTTGATCAAGGAAGACCACCTGAGAAATCTCTGGTAGGAACAGATGGCCCAGATGTCTGAGTTCTACATCTAGAACAATTCAAGACTGCTGCCTGAGATGGTCAAGCCTCATAGGATACTCCAGTCATGACTTGATGATAATTCTAAATTTTCTTTAGGTCCCCATAAGACTATCAGTGCACCCAACCAGCAGGAAGTAGCCTGGAAAACCACACCCACATTCCAAAAACCCTGAGCTGGGGGCTGAAGAAATGGCTCAGAAGTTAAGAGCAGCACCTACATGTTAGTTCACATACCAATTCCAGCACTCAAGAGGCAAAAAGATCAATAGTTTAAGGCCATCCATGGCTACATAGACAGCTGGAGAACATTTCTGGCTACACTGTTAATTCCAGGCTAGTATGGACTACAAAAACAAAAACAAAAAACAAGAATAGTGCCAAAGTAATACTTAAAAAAAAAAATCAGGTGGGACGCAAATATCACTAATCACTAAAGAATTTTTAAACTTTACCTCTTTAAATGCTACTAATTAACTCAACTGCTGGATATAATGTGCATGTCTTTATACCAGCACTCAGAAGGCAGAGGCTAGCAGATCTTCTATGACTCAGGCCAGTCTGCTCCACAAAGCTAATTCCAGGACAGCCATGGCTACACAAAGACTCTGCCAAAAGAAGAGGGGGGGGGGGAGAAGAGAGAAGAAAAAAAGAAAGAAAAGAAAAAGAAAAATGAACAGAGGGAGTTGGAGTTGGAGAGATGAATTGTACCACTGAGCTATAGCACACACACACACACACACACACAACCCAGCATAGTACTGGCATAAAGACAGACATGTTAATCAAACTGAAGACCTAAAAAAGAGTCCACACACCTATAAACACCTGAATTTTGATTAAGAAGCCAGAAAGACACACTGGAAAAGGACAGCATCTTCAGCAAATGATACTGGTAAACTGGTTGGCTTCAAGTAGAATAATCCAAATAGATCCATACTTATCACCATCCTGCATAGAACTCAACTCCAAATGGATCAAACACCTCAACATAAGGCCAGATACACTGAATCTGATAGAAAAGAGAGTGGGAAATAGTCTTAAACTCATTGGTACAGAAAGGACTTTCTGCATAGAACACCATTAGCACAGGTACTAGGAAAAATTAATAAAGTGACCTCATGAAGTAACCCAGACCCCAAAAGACCAATCTGTTTTCACTTATATGTGGATATCAGCTTTTAAGTTTTCAATACTTATGCTACAATCTGAATAACCACCAAGTCAAGGGACTTAAGTAAAGGACCAGGGAGGGAGGAAAGGATCACCAGAGGAAGGAGAAAATAAAATGAAGTGTTATGGAAAGGTAAAGGGGAAACTAGAATAGGATTAAATAGGGAGGGGGATGGGAGAAGGATAAAAGAGGGAATACAGAGAGAAACAACTAATATTAAAGGTTATCAGAAAAATCATATGGAAACCACTATTATTAAATAGTGGTTTCAACCTGTGGGTTGCAACCCTCTGGGGAGTTGAACCACTGTTTCACAGGGATCACCTAAGACTATTGCAAAACATTATAATTCATAATGCAGCAAAATTACAATTCTGAAGTAGCAAGGAAAATAATTTTATGGTTGGGGGGTCACCACAACATGAGAAACTGTATTAAAGTGTCTAAGTAAAAGGAAGGTTGAGAAACACTGCTATAGAAGCTTCCAAAAATATATACATATATGTAAGAAATCTAAATGGAATCACCAAATAATAGGAGAGACAATGCTCCAACAAGATACATCAAAATGTTCCAAATGCCAAGTGAAATCTCCAGTGTCAGGAATGGGTTACATCATGCCAAATCATTGGCCAAAGGCGTCCCATGGAACAACCCCTCAGCCTAAACATCACTTGCTCTTGCCAAGGCTTGGTTCCTTTCTACAACCTGGTGGTAAGGCCTCTAGCTGAAAACAACACTTACTTATGTCATTGAACATGGAAAAATCTAGCTGGTGTCTAACTAGATATTTCATCCCTACTGACTAGCATTCCTGGTTTTGGCACTCTGAATGGAAACGGAGGAGAAAGGTGATCAACATCATCTAGCTACAAACCATTTAACCTACAATAATGACCTACCTACAAGACATATACTGTTGCAATATGACACCTATGTTATGACAGAAACCAACAAATACTTTTTGATTGTATTTAAATCCCACTCCATGAGGTGGAATTCATACCCAATATAGCTAAAGTGGGCAGGAATATGAAACTAGATAGGCCATGTGCCTAGGGGGAAAACCTAGTACTACTATTCTGCTAAAGGAACACAATTAAAATGACTCCTAATGATATACTGCTATACTCATAAATCAGTACCTCCTTCAACCCACATCAGAGAAGCTTCTTGTAATATATGGGGATTAACACAGAGTACTAAACTGGACAATGTACAGAAAGTGACTTTGAATCACTCAGTCCTAATCGGAATGGCTTCATCAAATCCTTCTCAAGGCTCAGGGATCTATGCAGGAGAAGAGACTGTAAGAGCTGAAAGATTGTAAGAGCCAGAGGTGACAGATGACTCCAAGTGTCATCTATACACAACAGGACTGATGCACATATGAACTCGGTGACTGTGGCAGCACCCACAAAACCTTTACAGGGTCAAGTAAGATGGGATCCCACTCTAAACAAGAAGCTATTTACAACTGATATCTGCTGGCAAAGGGAAAAAATCAGTTTTCTCCAATGAAACATCCCTGGGTATATCAACCATGCCCAGGAGTAGTTGGCCAACACAAAATGAACTCCATGTTTTTATTGTTAATATTTTTATTTTTTGATGGACTTTTTGTTTCATTTTGGTACTTTTTTATTGTACTTGACTTTTATTTTTAATTTGTTTGATGTTTTGGTTTTTATTGTGCTTTGAAAGAGAAAGAAAGAACATAGAGTTGGTTGGGTAGGAAGGTGGGATCTGGGGGGAGTTTAGGAGGTAAAAAACATGATCAAAATAAAAGGTCAAAGCACTTGGGGGGGATTCTGCTATGACTCTGTAGCACAAGGAATAAAAATCCAGGGACAGATATTGGGGCTCAACCTGAAGATCAGAAAAGCAAAGCAGTCAAGTCACTCGAGAGCTCTTACCTCTAAGAAATCCCCAGACTGAAAGAGAGCAAGTTCCTGTCTCGTCCAGGCCTTATATTCCTCTCTAGTGCTGGGGTTAAAGGAATGTAACACCACTGCCAGGCTTCTAGGGGCTTAGTTTTATTACCTTCTGGCAAGCTTTATTTGTAAAACATAAATATCACATCACTATAATGACTCGGCTCCAAGGAACTAACATTAGTTAATAGATCAACTCCCCAATTGTGCCTATATTGTAAACTGTCAGTTAACAAAATTGGGAGGGCTGCAGCACAGCTCAGTAGTAGAGTGCTAGCTTAGCATTCAAGAGAGACCGTGCTCACTCTCCCAACACTGAACAATTAAATCAAAGTCTTAGAGGTTGGAGAACACTGATGGGACTGGAGAGAGAGATGCCTCATCAGTTAAGAGGGCCTGCTACTCATTTAAAGATTGGTTCCTAGCACCATCAGCAACGCACAACTGCCTGTAACTCCAGCTCCAAGGGATCTGACAGCCTCTTCTGGCCTCTACAGGTACTCACATACATGGTACATATACACGTAATTTTTAAATGAATACAAAAATCTTCAAAACAAAATTAGCAAAACATAACAAACACGGATTAAATTCTTGTATTTTTTCTCTTCCTAGACAACAGTCTGACCCCTGTCAAAAGCATGCTTTCTATTCTTTAGAAGTAGCTCTCAATAGTTTACTATTCTGGTGGGCTGGACAGTATGTCACCAACATGTTAGCATTTCTCCAAGGTTTTAGTTTTCCACTCTAATATTCCAGAGAAAAACTAAACTCTTAACTCTTTTTCTACATAAAACAAATGGATACTAAGAAAATTCAGTGAGCCAAGTATGGTTCACTTGTGAACCTAGCACTTGAGAGGCAGAGCGGAATGACTACCACAAGTTTAACCTACAGAGAGACCCTGTCTCAAAACACAACAAAAAGCAGTCAAGACTGGGGTGGTTATCTTGTTCTTCTGTGGTCATTCATCCTTGTTCCCTTTGAAAAGTACCCTTAGAAAAGCAATTTAGATGAGGGTTGTAGAGAAGTGATTATAATGTTAGTTTAGTGATAAATATAACTGTCTAACTTCTACTGTTGATACTTTTTTTTAAAAAATTATTTTATGTGCATGGGTGTTCTGGTTGCATATGTCTGTATACACATGCACACAGTTGTCTGCAGAGGCCAGAAGGTATCATGAGATCCCCTGGAGCTAGAGTTAAAGACTTATATGAACTGCCTTATGGGTCCTGGGAATTGAACTCAGGTCCCATGAAAAGAGTAGCCAGAACTCTTAACCACTGAACCATCTCTCTAGTCCCTACTGTTGGTGCTTTTGTTTTAACTTGAAATATGTTTACTTAGTAAAACTGTGAGTCTGAAGTGTGGCACAGTCTTATGTCAGCACTTGGGAGATAGAAGAAAAAGAATTTGAGACCAGCCTGGGCTGTGGAATAATTCTCCTGTATACTGTGAATATGTATTACTCTCATTGGTTACTAAAGAAGCTGACTGGCCAATAGCTGAACAGGACAAGGTTAGATGAGCCAAACTGAGAATGCTTTTGATTGTATTCTGACAAAGCTTGCTTAGAGTCAGAGGGTGGAGCCAGTTACTAGCCAACCAAAATTAACCGTAGAGGTCTGAAGGACTGTAGACAGATAGGAAACAGGAAGTAGTAAGGTAGGGCTGAAAGAAGATCTCAGCCTTTTTGAAGAGAAGCTGCTCCTCTGCTTCTCTGATCTTTCAGAGTTTCACTCTGATATCTGACTCCTGATTTTTTTTTTTTGATAAAGAATAATTAGTTTAGGTAACATTTCATTCTTCTGGGGTCTTAGTTGGAGTTAAATACTAAATAGTAAAACTTATAGTTTTCCTTAGTTATAATAAAAAGCATATTTAGGTATAAAACTTTAGACTCACTAAGATAAGATAGATTAATAAGAATAATTTCTCTAATTCTGCCAAATGCAAACAGACTGGATATGTAACTGTAACTTACTTACTTAACTGTTTTTGTTGAAAAGTTAAACCCTTTTTTTAATTAGACAAAAAGGGGGAAATGTTGATTAATCCTTCTGTACACTGTTAATATGTATTACCCTTATTAGTTAATAAAGAAGCTGACAGGTCAGTAGCTGAACAGGATCAGGTTAGGCTTGAGAGCCAAACTGAGAATGCTGGGAAGAGGAAGAGCAGAGTCTGGAGTCACCAGCCAGATGCAGAGGTAGCAGGAGATGAATGTGCCATGCTAAAGATACTGCCATGTGGCAGAGCATAAATATAGAATATGGGTTAACTTAAAATGTAAGCGCTAGTTAGTAATTAGCCTGAGATAATGCCAAGCATATATAATCAATATAAGCCTTAGTGTGTGTTATCTGGGAGCTGCTGGTGGGACAGAATATTGTGACAACAAGCCTGGGCTATACACCCTCAGAAGAATGGCTCTACATATCACTTACCTGCTTAGCCAATTGTTTGATTCATGACACTTATACTTAGAAATTCATGAGAAAAATTATGTTAATGAAGTAAACCTTATTTCAAGCATATGGAAGACTCACTAAGGTCTAGAACACCAGTTCCGGGGGTTCTTAAACCTTCTTCTGGCCTCAGTGGTCACTGTATGCATAGAGTGCATAGATACCCTCTTAGGGCCTAGAAGGGCATAAAGCATGCATGTGTACAGACATACATGGAAGACAAAACAACCATGCAAAAAACTTATTTTTAAATAAGAGTTTGAAAGGAGAGAATCTACATGGCCACACAATGCTGCTTCTAGAAGCAATCATCACTAAATAAAAATCTCTGTCCTAGGGTTTTGAGATGGCTCAGTGGTTAAGACACTCTGCTGTTTTTGCCAAATGGATACAAATTTGGCTCTTAGCACCCTTACTAGACAGATCATTGCCATTTGTAACTCTAGTTTAAAGGATCCAATACCCTCTTCTAGCCTCTACAGGCATTGTACTCTTGTACACACACCCACAAAGAGACACACTCATATAGAAATCCTCCCCAAATATATGATCTTGCTGTTCCTCTAGGTTGCACACCAGATGTAGATGATAAGACTCTACTGCTAGGCCAGCTTTGGTGGTATATGCTTTTAATCCCAGCATTTGGAAGGCAGAGGTAGGTGGATCTCTGTGAGTTCCAGGGTAGCCAGAGCTACATAGAGACCCTGTCTCCAAATAAATAAATAAATGGAAAGCAACACAGCAACAACAAACCCTCTACTACTGATGACACCACACACTTGAGTTCCAAGACAAAAGAGAAATCAAGCTGGAACTGAGCTAGAAACTTCCTCCCTTTCTGGCTAGGCTTTCAAGTGCCAGAAAGTGCTCTAAAGGCTGCTGGGGATGGGTTGGGGAGATTAAGGGTCTCACTGAGCTGTGAACTCTACAAACTACAAATATTAATCTGCCTGGAAAGATGCCCAATTGCCATTGTGGCATGACTGTTCTAAGGGTAACCAACTGCCTTCTGTTAGGATTTGAGGCATATTCCTTAAGACGAAATCTATGCCTCCTAATACTGGAAGCCTACTAAAAATTCATCCTTGTTAGGTGTGATACCACATGTATTTACTCCCAGAACTTGGGAAGCGAAGGCAGGTGGATCTCTGTATGTTCAAGACCAGGCAAGTTTATCGAGTAAGACCCCATCTCAAAACAAAACAAAATAAAACAAAACAAAAACCACCCATGCTTGGGTAAATCATAAACCCAAAGGAGTATGGAGCACTTACTATTCTTGGTTAGTAAATAGCCATAGCATAAAAGTGCCTCTTAAATAGCCTATCTATAGAAACAAGTGCTGCTTAGTCTTAATCAAAGAAGACTGCAGTGAACCATAGTGCATACAAAGACTCACAGCTGCAGTATATAAGTATAAATGATGGGCAAGGGTTTAGCCCTAAACAAGATATATCACCCACTCTAAACTTTAGGAACATCAAGGAAAAGAGGGTAGAAAAAAATTCAAGAGTTAGAAAACAGAAAGCCTGCAAAATGCATATACATAGCCAGAAACTAACAGCAGTTGTAGTTACAGGTATGGGACTAGACCTGTCAACAGCCAATCACGAATGGGGGAGGGCCTCAGGAACCCCTAAGCTTTCTGCTACTATTGACTACTGACAATTCTAGAAATAGAAAGTCATTATCAAATGACTAACCCTAACCCAGCTTTGTCTGAGGCTGTGAGACCATCATCTGCTCTCCCCCTGAGGGAAGTGAAGTGGTCCCTTTCTCCACCAGTGATTTATATAATCAGAAGACCCAAAACCCTCCCTTTTAGGACAGGACCTTATCAGTCTGTCAGAGACTTTATACACACAAGATGACTTGGGGTGATTGCCAGGACCTCCTGGCTACCCTGACTATAGCCAAGGAGACCCAAATTTGGCTGGAAAGTAGTAGGCTCTGGGGCTGGCTAGATGGACTGTAAAGATGGACTTTGCAAACTCCATTTTAAAGAAGGGGTTTCATCTTAAGCTATATAATGAGCAGGGGAATGGGGCTGATCTCAGCTCTAGAAATATGCTGCAATAGCGGAATTTGAAGGGATACCCTAAGAAATCACCAATTAAAGAGCAGAGTCATAAAATTGAACAAGGTCCAGATGCTCCTAGGAGGCATCCTGTCCTTGAAGATACCTTGCCAGTAATTTATAGCTCTGTTAGTGTTTCACGCCCAAAAACTGACTTATGGTTTCAGAAACTAACTTATCCTATGCCCTCTTTACCCAATCCCAAGATGATAGGACATGAACTCTCCTGATTATGGTGTTTTCCCTTAAAAGTTCTCTCCTCCCCAGGTTCATGGCCATACCACACTGGGGTGCTGGAAAGGGGTGGGTCTAACTCATGTTTGTACATTAAAGACCCTCGTGTAATTTGCATCGGAAACCAGGCTCCGTGAATTCATTTGGGGATCCGTAATTTGGGCACAACAGGACACTTCCCAAAGTAGAGACCCTTCTACTTTGTGAACCTTCCCATCAACTGGACTCAGTCGGGACTCTAATACCAATGAAGGTAAGGAGGTACTGGAAACTTCTTGCCAAACATCATTGTGAGGATTAAAAGTGGCAGCCATAAAACCTACCAACTTATCCAAGTTAAGTCAGGATACTCAAGAACCTGATGACAAATTGCCTGCTGAGTTACTGGAAAGGCCCTGTGAGGCATAGAGGTTGTTTACCTCCATAAACCTAGATGCCCCTGATAACTGGTGAGCCACTAATATTACCATTGTCATGCAGTTGTTCCCAAATAAGGAGGAAGTTGTAGAAATTAGAGGGCGTGATAGTATGAATGTAATTGGCCCCCATAGGCCCATAGGGAGTGGCAATATTAGGAGGTGAGGCTTTGTTGGAGTAGGTGTGGCCTTATTGGCTGAAGTGTGTCACTGCGGAGGCAGGCCTTGAGGTTTCCCATGCTCAAGGTACTGCTCAGTGTCTGAATCCTGTTGCCTTCTGATCAAGATGTAGCCAGTACCATGTCTGCTGATGTTCCCCACCATGATGACTGAACCTTTGAACTGTAAGCTGCCACCTCAATTAAATGTTTTCTTTTATAAGAGTTGCTGTGATGGTGTCTCTTCACGGCAACAGGAATCCTAACTAAGACAAAGGGATTTGAAGGGATGAACAGATGTCAACTTTTCAAAGATAGGGAAAGAAGCTCTCTCATGTGGTGATGGCTGCCCTTAGAGAAACAGATGAAAGGATTCAAAAACTCACCAACATTGTTTGACGAAGCCCCAAGAATGGAATTTAGACAAAAATATCCATAAAGCAGTCTATACTCCAGTGTATAGATGACCTCCTCATATCTTTGACCATTGAGGAGGAATGTAGACAGGCAACAGAAGGCCTTTAGAATCCCTCCAAGCCCTAGGGTACAGAGTCTCAACTAAGAAGGTTCAGCTGTGTATCCCTCAGGTCATATAATTAGGCTACAATCTAGAGGAAGGAAAGCAGTTGCTGTCCTACAATGTATCTCAGCCATCCAGCAAATCCTTGCTCCCATATCGAGAAAATAAGTACAGGAATTCCTAGGGGAATCGGGTATTGCAGGTTACGAAAATGGATTTGCTGAGATAGCCAAGCCCTTTTATGTCAGCACAAGGGGCACAAAACCTTTGGAATGAACTGAGACTAAGCAGAGGGCCTTCTTCGAAGTCTTGAAAAAGGTCCCTGGCCCTTCCAGATGTTTACTAAGCCCTTCTACTTGTGGATGTGGATAGCTGGATGCATTCCCAAAGCGGTCCTCATGAAAACTCTAGGACCCTGGAAAAGACTGGTGGCCTATTTGTCCAAGAGACTCGATCCAGTTACAGCTGGATGACCAGCATGTGTAGGAGATATAGTTGCCATCACCCTGCTGGTAAAAGCAGCTGACAAATTAACTTTAGGGCAAGAACTGTTCCTGGCAACCCCAAATTCTATTGAGGCCCTCTTGGGGAACCCAAGAGATGTCTAATGCCTAGGGTGGGGTGAGGGGACCCAATACAAAGTCCTGCTTCTGGATCAACCCTGCATGTCAGCCCTCGACTCTGTCAGTCTCCTGCGGGATGATGACCGGATAGAACCTCTGAATGACTGTCTTGAAGTGACGGACTGTGACAAACTTAATCCAGTCTATCAGGCCTGATCTGACTAATGTCCCATTGGTGACACCAGATGGGTATTGCTCACAGATGGGAGCAGTTCCTTCAAGATGGTATCAGGTATGCAGGAGTAGAAGTAGTGACCCAAGATAAGACTATCTAGGCACAATCTTTAAGTAGGAAAACCTCAGCTCAACAAGCTGAGCTTTTAGCTTTGACCCAAGCATTCTACTGGGGGAAAGACTATGCTGTCACCATACACACTGACAGGCAATATGCTTTCACCATGGCCCAGGACTATGGGGCTCTCTATAAGAAAAAGAACTTTTTCAGCAGAAAAAGTAACCAAAAACAGAGAAGAAATCTTAGCCCTATTAGAAGCTATCTAGTTACCCAAGAGGGTAGCCACTGTCCATTGCAAAGGACACCACAAAGGAGATTCCACAGAAACCAGAGATAATAGAGCAGCTGACTTGGCTGCCCAGGAAGTAGCCCTAGAACCATTAGGGCCTCTCCAAGTCTTAGATGTCCTGCCAGAGCCCAGCTTAAGAGACCACTCATAATGCATACCAGCAGAGACTGACTATAAAAACAAGAACTAGCCATACAGGATAAAGGACGCTGAATGGCAGATCCAGGACCTCCACCAAGCGACCCACCTAGGAGTCATGAAAACTGTTGAATTCCTCAGACCCAGGTATTATGTTCCAAATTTGAAAGTTTAATTGAATACACCACTTTAGATGTGCCGCTTGTACTCAGGCAAACCCCAACAGGAGAAGATCCCACAAAGGATCCAGGCTTGAGGAAATGGGCCTGGGGAACATTTGGAGTTGGACTTTATTTTGGCTATAAATATTTGCTGGTGTCTGTAGACACCTTCTCGAGATGGGTGGAGGCCCACCCTACCCGAACAGAGACTGCTCCAATAGTTACTAAGAAACTTCTTCAGAAAATTGCCCCTAGCTTTGGGGTCCAGCAATAACCTTGCCAAAGAGTCTTAAATTCTGACAAAGGTATTGATTGGAAATTGTATTGTGTATATAAGCTAGAGCTCAGGTCAAGCAGAAAGATGAATAAAACTTAAAGAGACTCTGACCAAACTGATCCTGGAAACTGGCGATCCTCCCTTTGCCCTGCTCAGGGCCCACTGTACTCCTTACTAGAAGGGAATTACTTCTTTTTGAAATTATGTTTGGGGAACCACTTCCCACCCTCCCCAAACTCCAAGCTATTCTCCAAACAGAAATGTCTAATCATTCCCTTCTCAAATACTTATAGGCTTAGCAGGAACTTGCCAGGCCATTGACCAGACTGTGAAGAGAATCCATCCACCAGTTCCTGCCAGACTTGGTTTGGATAAAGGACCCTGGAAACTGAAACTGTATGGAAGAGACTCTATCCTGCCATCCTCACCACTCCAACTGCAGTCCAGCCGGGCGGTGGTGGCGCATGCCTTTAATCCCAGCACTCGGGAGGCAGAGGCAGGCGGATCTCTGTGAGTTTGAAACCAGCCTGGTCTACGAGCGCTAGTTCCAGGACAGGCTCCAAAGCTACAGAGAACCCCTATCTTGGAAACAAAACAAAACAAAACAATCCAACTGCAGTCCAAGTAGCTGGTGTCATCCCTTGAAGTCATCACTCCCACCCAACTAAAAAAATAAAGAGCCACTGAGGACAATGACAGATGGACTGTCTGTCACTTGGACCTCAGACTCTTTAAGACTCTTCGCACTGACCAGAGTTTACTAATCCAGGATACACTATTTCTATCAGCCCTAAACATAGACATGGGAACTCGGAAAAATTCTCATGTCCCTTCAAGGGGTAAAACAATATGAATCTATCAGGTTATGAAGACTAGTTAGAAAAAAGGCCTTCAAGAATTACAATTTTATGCATACCCTACCAATGGTGAGTTGCCCTGCCAAGGACAAGGTATCTACCTGCATACTGTCCTCAAGTTATAATCTTGCTGATTCTTCACCTTACAATAGGCTTGCTCAAACACCCAATGAACCAACAATCGCCTACAAGACGGCATATTCTTTCATGCCCCTGAAGTTCCCTACCTGGCTTGCTTGACTAAACGTGCCTCCTCTAACTAACTGAAAAGTCACACCCCTAACTCTATATATACTGGTCTATGTTGTCCTGTTATGCCTATAATGGAGAAGAGAGGAAAGCGCAACCTGGTCTTGTCTCAATGTTAAAGGTCAAACAGGCCCCAATTCTAGCTTCGATTCTAGTAAGGACAGGAACAGCCAGTGCAGCTGCCATAAGCACCTCAGCCTTGATTACTGGGAATCAAAACTTTAGGGAACTCGGTTCCCAAATACTCTCAGACTTACGTCATTTGAAGAAATCTATTTCTAGGCTAGAGAGCCAAGTTGCCTCCCTTGAAGAGGTAGTACTACAGAATTGAAGGAGGCTAGATCTACCTTTTTTATGAAACATGGCAAGGTTTTGGGAGAAACTTGCAGTTTCTGTACCAGCCAATCAGGGATAATTAGGAAAACCTTGCTATGGTCAGGGAAAACCTTAAAGAAAGAGAAGAATGGAGACACAGATCAGATAACTGTTATCAGTTCCTTGTTTACCTGGTCCCCATGGATGACCATCCTACTGTCAGCATTACCTGTTGGTTCTTATTCCGATTCAGCTAACTGTGGGATCCTGCATCCTCAACTTCATGGCCAATATATTAGAGAATAAACTGTTAAGCTACAGGCTCTTAAACCAGCCATGCCCCAGCTAGAACAGGTCAAGTCATTGTTTCAACTCATGCCACAGAACCAACTAGGGAAGGTGACAGAGCAAGATAGTTCAGAGGTTCCTCTAAATCTTGTATTATTGCTAAGGCCATTTGAGGCTTGACTAGAGTTTGGCCTCCTTTTGAAGAATCTTGTGGAAAATTACCAAACTCTTCTAAGAACCTGATGTCAAGATGCCCAGCTAATTTCTGTTGGCTTCTGTTAAACTGCCTGCTTGTGCAAAGCTCCTCCTCCAGCAAACTGCTTATCTCAGCTTCTGTTAAACTGCTTGTTTGTACTACACCCTCCACACACACGCTCCCCTCAACTGGGAGGTAGAGGCAGGCAGATCTCTGAGTCAGAAGCTGCAAAGCAACACAGAGAAACCCTGTCTCGAGAGGAGGGGAAAAAAAAAAGCTCTTTGCTCTATATTCTCAACCTTCCTAGTGCTATAACCCTTTAATATGGTTCATCATGTTGTGGGGACCCCCAACCATAAAATGTTTTTGTTGCTACTTCATAAGTGTAAGCTTGTTACTGTTATGAATTATAATGCGACCCCTGTGAAAGGGTAGTTAGGGCCAGAGATCATAACTCACCGGTTGAGAACCACTGGGTTACATTTGCACCCTGAATACCTAGGTGTAGTCCCAGTCAACTGATATAAAAGCTTTCAATTGCCTATAGGTTATGTCTGAGTGGTCTCTGGTGGGCTCTGCATAACAATAGAGACCCATGGAAAATAGTTTCCTATAACTAAAGACTGTTCTAAGAGCTAAGTGAGTCTAAGACAACAATCCAAGCCCACAATTGCATCCCGACCTAGTTTAATTATTTAACATATTAACTCAAAGCAGTTATTTCCAAACAGATGTTAAAAGTGACTAGCCTAGTCGGGCGATGGAGGCCCATGCCTTTAATCCCAGCACTCGGGAGGCAGAGGCAGGTAGATCTCTGTGAGTTCGAGGCCAGCCTGGTCTACAAGAGCGAGTTCCAGGATGGGCTCCAAAGCTACAGAGAAACCCTGTCTCGAAAAACCAAAGGGGAAAAAAAAGTGACTAGGCATTAGGTGTGATGGCTCATGCCTGTGATCCTCATGCTCCTCATGCTCCTGGAGAGGCTGAGGCGGGAAGATTGCTAGCTGTGAACAAGTCTGGGCCGCTACATAAGCCAAACAAAACACACACACCAACAAACAAAAAAACACGAACAGAAATAGATTTCTTTTCTCCCGTTACTTCGTATTTCTAAAAAAACAATCTGCCCAAATATTTGCAGTATTAAAAGTAAAAAACTTCAAGCGTTCTCGCAAAAATTACTGTACTTTAAATGCTTTAAACCTGTTAACTTAAGCAATGGGAACTACCTGTCAAAAACTAATTACTCAGTAACACTACAAAAGAGAAAGTAACTTCCAACTACTGCGTACAAAACACTTTGGAAGTCTATTTACTTTCTGTCCTTTACAGTGTCGCTCAAAATAAGATCTCTGAAAGCGGCAGACAACAAAACTCCTTCTCCCGATTCCTTTGTCCCCAACGGAGGGGCTAGAGGAGAGGGAACTCATTAAGGTAAAGGAGCCCCGAACGCACAAGATTCGAAACAGACGGCCACCAATCTGCAATCAATCATCAAAGAAACTCCCCATCACTTCATCTCCATCCCTCCCTCCCCCTCCTCTCCCGGTGCTCGCAGAACCCGGGTGGACACGAGCTGATCCGGATCATATGCACCCGGACAAAGCTTCGCGGAGGCAGCGGGGAGCTGCAAACTCGCCGCAGTCGTCGGAGCTCCTCAAAAGTGAGGGACCGACAAGTCGCTCGGCCAGCCGGGGGCCCTCTTCTCTCCTCCCCAGTCGCGTGACAGCGGGTCGCGCCCGCCACCTCGCGGGCCCCTCTCACCTTGGGTAGCGAATGGCGAAGGACCACCGGCCGGGGAGCCCGGGGCGGGGGCGGGGACGGGCGCGGGTGGAGGGGTCTCAGCCGAGCCCAGCGCGGGCGCCGTCAGCATGAGGTAGCGCTGGGGCGCGGGCAGGCAGCGCTGGCAGAACGAGTGCAGGCAGGGCAGCAGCTTGGGCGCTCGGCTCTGGATGTTCTGGTGGCACACGGCGCAAGTGTCCAACAGGTTGAGCCGGGCTGCCTCGCCGCCGCTCTCGGAGTCCGGGCCCTGCCGGCTCTCGGCCTCGTTCTCCCCGCTCGGTGCCGCCGCTGCGGGCCCCCCGGCCGGAGCCGCCGCCGCCGCCGCCTTCTCCACAGCCACCTCCATTGTCCTGCGGCCGCCGCCGGGGAAGCGGGAGCGCGCTCACCGCCCGCCACCCCCGACGACCTCCGCCGCCTCCCCGCTTCTCCTCCTCAAGAGAGGCCCCGCGGACTCGCGGAGGGAGCGCAGGGAGGAAGCCGCCTCCCGAGTGGCGCGGCCGGAAGACGCGGAGCTGTCAACGGGGAACCGGTTCCCGCACCGCGACGCTGCCGCGCGGGCCGGCAGGCAGACCGCCGCCGAGACGCTCGAATCCGCCCAGCGCGCCCTCCCGCGCCCAGCAGCCTTTCTCTCGGGCCCCTTGGACCACCGCGGGCCCCGCCCCCACCTCCCTCTCCCAGCAACCGCGGCGACAGCCAGCGGCGCGCCAGCCAATAGCCGCCGCGCCTGCCCGGGGGGCGGGGTCTGCGGGAGCCCGCGAGGCTCGGACGGCCCCCGCGGGAGGCTGGGAGTGGGCGGGGCCAGCCCCGCTCCGGACGCCGAGGGCCGCGGCAGCTGATTGGCTCGCTGTGTGTGTGTGTGTCTCTCCTCTGAAGATAGTAAAGGGATCGTTTGTTAAGGAGCCGAGCAGGCGCCTGGTTCGGCCCGCAGCTGTGGCCCCGCCTAGGGGGCGGGGCTCCACCTTGTCTCCCAACCTGGTTAATTAAGAAACTGCTTGGAAAACTGCTCTTACTATGCGAGACGCGAACCGTGAGGGGAGAGTAGATCGTGGGAGGGTCATGGGAGGTTGAAGGAGAAGTAAGTAACGTGCAAATGAGAAAAGAACCAAAACACGTTGTGCAAGCACACAGACATTGTGTGAAAGGGGAGCGTGCAGGCAGCTTGAATTTTTTGTGGCCCTGAATTCATCTCTGTGATGAATGAATGAATGAGTATGAAGCCAGAGAAACTGCAAAACCGTCGTAATTTTAAAAAACTACCCCGATGGAAAAAGGTGAAATTAATTTTGCTTCTTAAACGAATAAAAGCAGTTAATTTTTCAAGGATTGAATAAAAGATTTGCAAATGTCTTAACTAAGAGAATATCAAACTATTAAATAAAAACCCAGATGTGGTGGCACACACCTATTCTCCTAACACTCAGAGGCTGAGGCAGAGGAATCACTACAAATTCAAGATCATCCTAGGTTATAGTCAGTGTAAAACCCCGTCTCTAAGTGGGGGGAAGAGCTCAATTCTAGTTTTAGAGTTTCAGTATTATATTTCATGTCTTCCCTCTCCCACGCTTGTTACCGGAAATTCTGAGGAGTCCCATGGGAGTTGCCACCTGTTACAAGGGAAATCAGAGTCCCCTCTTGAGGTTCTTAGTCTCATTAATAAAAGAATTTAAGAAGAGCCTCAAAAGGAAGCTGGAGAAAATTTTATTAGAGTTAAAAAGAAAAAAAAAAGCCATTGCAGGCAAGCTATAAATCTTCCCAGCTGCATAGAGATGGGAGAGATGGAAGAGAAAAAGCCATGCTGTTTTTTGTTAAGCCGACTTAGAAGTCAGCCACATGATTACAAGCAGCCACATGGCCAGGAGGGGGAACACTAGAGGAAGAGTAAGGAAGCCCTGAGTACCAGAGAACTTGTATTAGGCCAACATCCAAAAGAAAAACGGAGAAGAAAAAGGGAAAGATGGACACTTCTGCGTCAGAACTCCTGGAGAAGCTCATGGGGTATTGGGAACTACTGCACTAGGGGCCAGGAATTTTGCAAAGGGAAGTAGAGTTATCTCATTAAAGAGTGGATTACTCCTCCTATCTCTTCAGCAAGGATTAAGGTGAACCAGCTTTCCTGGGGGGTGGTTCCTTAGCCCTGTGATTGTCAGGCCCCGTTGGATTAATGTTAAAGATGAAGACAATGACTTGCCTCGAGCCCAGAGGTAAATTCCTTTGTTTTTTGGCTTTGCAGGCAACTCTTTCCCCTACTGGGCTTTTAAATAAAGATAATAGAAATTACACGTTCAGTCAAAAGCTGGGTAAACAGCTAGATGCAGTGGCCTGTGCCTTTAGAGGAAGAGGCAAGTGGATCTTCCCTTAAGGCATGATTCAAGAGGTCAGCCTCAGACACTAGGAAGGCCAGGTTTTTATAGCTTAAGGGTAGGGGGTTTCCAAATGAGATATTTGGCAGGCAAAACAGTCAGGGTTACAGAAGCAGAACATAAGGTTGTTGTAGGACCCAGGGCAGCTTCATACACACCTGCCAGGACAGGCTCTATAGACCAACAGAAGGTAGGCCTGAATCTCAGTTTACCCTAAGGCAATACCTGGTTCCAAGAAAGACAACAAACTGAGACCACCTATGCTCCACCTAGGAAAGGACCAGCCAAAGGAAATTCCTAACATTCCAACCATTGTAGATAGGATGACCTGCCAGCACACACCAATTGCTTTTCACAAGGACACCCCTAGACAAATGTCGGTCAGTCAGGGGTCCTAAACCTTAAAAATCCCTCTGCTATTATAAAAACCCCAACCCCAACTGTGCTCAGGTCTCTCTGGTCATACCAATATGTTGGGCACACAGAGTCTTAGTTTGTGAGAATCTTATATAAGAATATAAAAGCTCTTTGCTTTTACATATGTGACTCAGTCTCCTTGTTGGTTTTTTGGGGGACTTCACGGATCTCAGTATAATAGTGGTCATTGCAAAGTAATCATAACAACCTTTTGAAACAAAGGTGGAGTTGCAAGTATAGGACCCAGCCAAGATAAGCTTAATAGATTCTCCGTAGTTTACCCTGAGGCAATACCTGGTTCCCATAAGAACCACAAACTGAGACTGCCCAGGAAATTCCTAATGTTCCAACCATTGTAGATAGGATCACCTGTCAGCACACATTCACCAGGACACCCCTAGACAAATGTCAGCCAATCAAGGGTCCTGAACCTTAGAAATCCCTCACCCCCACCTTTACTACTATAAAAATCCCAACTCGGCTCAGGGATCTCACTCCAATATGTTGGACACACAAGAGAGTCTGAGTTTGCAAACTTGTGTAGAATAAAGGCTCTTTGCTTTTACATACAGTACTCATTCTCCTGGTTGGTTTTGGGTGGACTCCATGATCTGGGTATAACAGCAAGATGGTCATTACAATGTTTTAAAACAAAGAGATGATTGCTGTTTCCTGGAACATGCAGTACAGAGTCATTTGCAGTCAATGTTACAGTTGGGGTATAACCCAATCCTTGAGAAACAGAGATTTAATCATAAACAGGAATGAACCCAGTTTGTCTTTACTATGAGATGGCTTTCAAGCCATCAGTTCTTAGGGTTCATCAGGGCTTACGTGTAAATGAAGTAATTCTGGACATAATTCAGAGTAGTGAAAGACCCAGATAAATCCAGACCCCTCTAGCAGAAAGAATAGCGCCAAAAATCTAGCAGGAAGAGAAGAACAAAAAATCTAAGTTAGCCGGTTCAGTGGCTCTTTTCCAAGAACTAGCTGACGATAAAGTTAGATTATAATCTTGAGAAACAGGGAGTTACCCCCTTGTGATTATCACTGGTATTTTTGGAATTTTCCAATGATTATCACTGTTATTTTCGGAATTTTTCAATGACGTCCCTCCCTACCCCCTTTGGGTTGTGGTTTCCTTTCTTCCCTTAAATACCCACTCTCCCAGCTACTTGGGGTCAAACTCCTCCCCTGTGTGGCATATGAGTCTTGGCCCCAGAGCTCTGGTTCCTGTCAATAAACCTCGTGTGATTGTAGCAAGGACGGTCTCTCGTGAGTTCTTGGAGGGTCGTGTTTTATTCCGAGACTTGAGTGAGAGTCTCCCCTCTCTGGGGGTCTTTCATTAGGATACTGTCCTGTGTGTAAGGCTTTGCTAAAACTGAGATGATTCTGGAGGAATTAACAAAATGGCATCAGAGTGAAAATTTTGATGTCAACAACACCTTCCAACTTGCTTTCCAGGACAGTTAATAGATCTTCAGTATCAGGTTCTGCTACTTAATTGTTGTAGGTGTAATGATTTCAGCCACAATAAGGCTGATACTTCTGGGTTCTAGGGGCCATGCATGTGCAGACAAGCCCTTAGGCAGAGTTACTAATGGTCCCCTGGGATGTTAAAGGGCCCCGCATGACCCACATGCAGACTGGATTACATCATCCACATATGACTCAGCTAAGCCCTTGCACACATGCGTAAGCCCCATCATTTGCATATGACGTAGCCACGTCAACCCCCTGTGTGCATGCGCTAGGCAGGTTTTAAAAGCTGGACGTGTCATCTTCCTCTCTCTCTCTCTGCACACTGACTTCCCCAGGCCTCTAATAAACTCCTAAGTAGGTTTGTTGTGTGTTCCATGTTTCCTTCTCACTCATGCCAGGTAATTTCAGTAGGATATCTGATCACACTGTGAACCTTGAGATTGCATTATTTACTGGGAAAACCTGTTTCTAGCTGTGGTGTGTCTCAGCCCTAGCACACACCTTGAATACAAGAGCTTTCTGCTTGAATATCATAAACAGGATTAAATAAAGTCAACCATAGGTCAAGAGATGAAGCAATCAACCAGTTGACAGGAAGTGAACATAGGATTATTAAGAAAAACCATAGTGAGAGGAAATGAGAAGGAGGGAGAGAGAGAGAGAGACATACAGGAAATTGAGGCCGGGTGGTGGTGGCACACACATTTAATCCCAGTACTCAGGAGGCAGAGGCAGGCAGACCTCCATGAGTTCGAGGATAGCCTGGTCTACAAGAGCTAGTTCCAGGACAGACTCCAGAGAAACCCTGTCTCAAAAACCACACAAAACAAACAAACGAACAAACAAACAAAAAACAAAAACATACTTACATGTGTATGTACATACAATACAAATACTTTCTAAAAAATAATAATAATAAAGTGCCTGTACTCAACATTCCCTAAGTAGTATAGATGACATGACTGTAATGCTTTAGATAAAACGGCGCAGTTCCCCAAGGGGCAGCTGAGAGACCACAGAGGGTCACGGGGGCAGCCGGTCCCACCACCTGAGGCCTCTGTGGGTCCCAGCCAGGTAGGAGGCGGTAGGTAAGAGACCTTGGTGAGTTGGTGGGAAGGTGAGTCAAAGGGCAGCAGGTCCCACGAGGAGCTGAGATGGATAGACGCCATGCAGAGAAAGTGGGTATAGTTTATTTAGTGGGTTATGGAAGGGAAGGGGAAGGGGAGAAGGGGGAAGAAGAGAGAGAGGTACAGAGAGATGGAGAGAGAGGAGGGAGAAAAGAGAGAGAGTGCACAGAGGTTACCTCTTTGGGAGAGAGATGGAAAGAGAGAGAGCCAGGCTGGAGGAGGGGGGATATCTGCTTCCCTTGGCGGAAGGGGAGGGGTTGGGAGAGGGCAGGGCTTGTCTCTTGAAGGGACAGGGTAACCAGGTGGCAGACCAGGTCAACAGATCATTACAATGACAACTATGTAATATCTATTCTGTATTACGTATGAATAGTCTAAATTTGATTTCACAATGCAGGTTGATTTGTATACCTTATATGCAAACACTGGGCCATTTTGTGTAAGAGAAGTAAGTATCCACAGAGTTTGGTATCTTTGGGTATCTTGGAACAAATGTCCACCAATATCCCAGGGAAGCCTGTAGCAGTTTCTCAGCCATCTCTTTGCGTAAGAATGACCTGGGAAACTTATCAATGCAGTTTCTTTCTCTCCACCTTCATTTTGAATTTTAACATCATTCAGATGGTGTTAAATACATGTTTCCTCTAGATTGAAATATCCCGTCCAGGAGGAATGGAGGAGGTTCTGGAAGCTCAAGAAACTTGTTAGACTCTATTTCCAAAACAGGAGAAATCTCTGCCAAGAAGCAGGTAGCCTAGGAATCATAGCCCAACTAGACAGCCTCTCCATGCTGGTCTGCCTGTCTAATAAAGTTCCACAGAAGAAAGCATCAGAAACTGATTAGGGGTACTGGTCCTCACAGACACCTGTCTTGAAGGACCAGAAGAGGCCACTTAAGATGCAAGGGTCCAAAAGAATTACCAAGGACTGAATACCTCCCCTCTCACAGTTGCTAGAACCCAAGAACAGAGAGGCTGCAGGAGACCCAACAATTCCTTCTGGCTCCTGCATACAGTACCATGGAGAGGCTGCTAGAGCCAGAAGGATTTGAGAGCTTCACCTTTCAACCCAGCATAGCAATGCCAGCAACTCATGACATACGTATTCCATTTAGTTCTTATTTTCTACTATTTAATTTCCACTCCTGTGAATACATCTCACGATAGCTTTACTTTTGTTCGTTTATTATGCAGGCAAATCTTTGGGAGGGTTATTTACGTTTCTTCACCCAATTTACTGTAGAGCATTCTTTGCTGTAGTCTCCGGCCATACCCCATATAATCCTCATCTTATTCCTGTGTCTTTTCTTCTTTCTCTCATTCTTTTTTTTCCATGATATTTACTGAGCTCTACATTTTTCTCTGCTCCCCTCCCTGCCAATCCCCTCCCTCCTTTAACCCTTCCCCCAAAGTCCCTATGCTCCTAGTTTACTCAGGAGATCTTGTCTTTTTATACTTTCTACTTCCCATGTAGATTATATCTATGTAAGCCTCTCTCAATGTCTGTATTGTTGTCTAAGTTCTCTGGGATTGTGGTTTCAGGCTGGTTTTCTTTGCTTTATGTTTAAAAACCACCTATGAGTGAGTACATGTGATAATTGTCTTTCTGTGTCTGGGTTACCTCACTCAAAATAATGCTTTCTAGTTTCATCCATTTTCCTGCAAAATTCAAGCTGTCGTTATTTTTTTCCTGTGTAGTACTCCATTGTGTAAATGTACCCACTTTTTTTATCCATTCTTCGATCGAGGGGCATTTAGGTTGTTTCCACTTTCTGGCTATGACAAACAAAGCTGCTATGAACATAGTTGAACACATGTCCTTGTGGCACAATTGAGCATCCTTTGGATATATACCCAAAAGTGGTATTGCTGGGTCTTGAGGAAGGTTGTTTCCTAATTTTCTGAGAAATCGCCACACTGACATCCATAGGGGTTGTACCAGCTTGCATTCCCACCAGCAATGCAGAAGTGTTCCCTTTTCCCCACAAACTCTCCAGCATAAGTTCTCATCAGTGTTTTTTATCTTGGCCATTCTTACAGGTATAGATGGAATCTCAGAGTTGTTTTGATTTGCATTTCTCAGATGACTAAGGATGTTAAACATTTCCTTAAGTGTCTTTCAGCCATTTTAGATTCCTCTGTTGAGAGTTCTCTGTTTAGGTCTGTACTCCATTTTTTTTATTGGATTACATGATCTTTTGGTGTTCAATTTCTTGAGTTCCTTGTATATTTTGGAGCTCAGACCTCTGTCTGATGTGGGGTTAGTGAATATCTTTTCCCATTCTGTAGGCTGTCGTTTTGTCTTGTTGATCATGTCCTTTGCTTTACAGAAGCTTTTCAGTTTCAGGAGGTTCCATTTATTAATTGTTTCTCTCAGAGTCTGTGCTGCTGCGGTTCTATTTAGGAAGTGGTTCCCTGTGCCAATGCGTTCAAGTGTACTTCCCACTTTCTCTTCTGTAAAGTTCAGTGTGGCTGGCTTTATATTGAGGTCTTTGATCCATTTGGATTTGAGTTTTGTACATGGTGATAGATATGGGTCTATTTTTATTATTCTACATGTTGATATCCAGTTATGCCAGCACCACTTGTTGAATATGCTTTTTTCCATTTGATATTTTTTGCTTCTTTATCAAATATCAGGTGTTCGAAGATATGTGGATTGATATCTGGGTCTTCTATTCGGTTCCATTGGTCCTCCTGTCTGTTCTTATGCCAGTACCAGGCTGTTTTCAGTACTGTAGCTCTGTAGTATAGTTTGAAGTCAGGGATTGTGATGGCTCCAGAAGTTCTTTTGTTGCCCAGGATTGTTTTGACTATCCTGGGTTTTTTGCTTTTCCAAATGAAGTTGAGTACCATTCTTTCAAAGTCTTTGAAGAATTTTGTTAGGATGTTGATGGGCATTGTGTTGAATCTGTATATTGGTTTCAGTAGGAATGCATTTTTACTATATTAATTCTGCCTACCCAAGAGCATGGGAGGTCTTTCCACTTTCTGGTGTCTTCTTCAATTTTTTTATTCAAAGATTTAAAGTTCTTGTCATACAAGTCTTCCACTTGTTTGGTTAGAGTTGCTCTGAGCTATTGTGAAGGGTGTTGATTCTCCGATTTCTTCCTCAGCCCTTTTATCATCTGTGTACAGGAGGGCTACTGATTTTCTTGAGTTAATCTTGTATCCTGATACCTTGCTGAAAGTGTTTATGAGTTGTAGAAGTTCCTTGGTAGAATTTTTGGGATCACTTATGTAAACTATCATATCATCAGCAAACAGTGAGAGTTTGACTTCTTCTTTTCCAATTTGTATCCCGTTGATCTCCCTTTGGTGTCTTATTGCTCTAGCTAGGACCTCAAAAACTATATTGAATAGGTATGGAGAGAGTGACAACCTTGTCTTGTTCCTGATTTCAGTCGAATCGCTGGGAGTTTCCATTTAGTTTGATGTTGGCTGTTGGCTTGCTGTATATTGCCTAAATTATGTTTAGGTATGTTCCTTGTATCCCTGCTCTCTCCAAGACCTTTATGATGAAGGGATGTTGTATTTTGTCGAATGCTTTTTCGGCATCTAATGAGATGATCATGTGGTTTTTATTTTGCAGCTTATTTATATGGTGGATTACGTTGAGGGATTTTCATATGTTGAACCATCCCTGTATCTGTGGGATGAAGCCAACTTGGTCATGGTGGATGATGGTTCTGATGTGTTCTTGGATTCGATTTGCTAGTATTTTATTTAGTAGTTTTGCATCAATGTTCATGAGTAAGATTGGTGTATAATTCTCTTTCTTAGTATTGTCTTTCTGTGGTTTGGCTATCAGGGTAATTGTAGCCTCATAAAAAGAGTTTGGCAATGTTGCCTCTGTTTCTATTGTGTGGAATAATTTGAGGAGTATTGATATTAGTTCCTCTTTGAAAGTTTTGTAGAATTCTGTGTTGAAACCATCTAGTCCTGGGCTTTTTTTGGTTGGGAGACTTTTGATGACTGTTTCTATTTCTTTTAGCAGTTATAGGTCTGTTTACTTTGCTTATCTGGCCTTGATTTAATTTTGGTAAGTGATATTTACCCAGAAAGATGTTCATTTCCTTGAAGTTTCCAATTTTGTGGAGTACAGGTTTTCAAAATATGACCTGATGATCCTCTGTATTTCCTCCATGTCTGTTGTTATGTCCCCCTTTTCATTTCTGATTTTGTTAATTTGTATATTCTCTCTCTGCCTTTTGGTTAGTTTGGATAAAGGTTTGTCTATTTTGTTGATTTTCTCAAAGAACCAATTCTTTGTCTCTTTTCTATTTTGTTGATTTCAGCTCTCAGTTTGATTATTTCCTGCGGTCTAGTTCCCTTAGGTGATTTTGCTTCTTTTTGTTCTAAAGTTTTCAAATGTTCTGTTAATTCGCTAGCATGGGATTTTTCCAGCTTCTTTATGTAGGCATTTAGTGCTATGAACTTGCCTCTTAACACTGCTTTCCTTGTGTCCCATAAGTTTGCGTATGTTGTGTGGTCATTTTCATTGAATTTTAGGAAGTCTTTAATTTCCCTTTTTATTTCTTTCTTGACCCAATAATGATTCAGATGAGCACCATTTAATTTCTATGTCTTCGTTGGTTTTCTGGAATTGGTATTGCCTTTGACTTCTAGTTTTAAAGCATGGTGATCTGATAAGGTACATTGGGTTATTCTAATTTTTTTTGTATTTGTTGAGGTTTGTTTTGTTACTGAGTTGTGGTAAATTTTTGAGAAGGGTCCATGAGGTGCTGAGAGGAAGGTATATTCTTTTCTATTTGGATGGAATATCCTATAGATGTCTCTTAAGACCATTTGAGTCATAACATCTGTTAGTTCTCTTATTTCTCTGTTCTTTTTTTGTCTGATTGACCTGTCCAGTGGTGAGAGGGGAGTGTTGAAGTCTCCCACTATCAGTATGTGGGGTTTAATATATGATTTAAGCTTTCAAAGCGTTTCTTTGACATATGAGGGTGCCCTTGTATTTGGGGCATAGATGTTCAGTACTGAAATTTTCTCTTGAAGGATTCTCCCTATGACTAATATGAAATGTCCTTCTTTGTCTCTTTTGACTGATTTTAGCTTGAAGTCTATTTTGTTAGATATTAGGATAGCTACACCTGCTTGTTTCTTAGGTCCATTTAATTGGTATATTTTTTTCCCAACCTTTTACTTTGAGACTATGTCTGTCTTTGAGGTTGAGATGTGTTTCTTTTATGCAAAAGACAGATGGATTCTGTTTTCATATCCAGTCTGTTAGCCTGTGCCTTTTTATGGGTGAGTTGAGTCATTTACATTAACGGATGTTAATGACCAGTGGTTGCTATCTCCTGTTAATTTGGTTTTCCTCGTTGGTGATGTTATTTTGTGCATTTTTTTTTCTTCTTCAGGATTTGCTGTAATGAGAGCATCAAGTGTCTGTGTTTTTGTTGGTGTAGCCATCTTCCTTGGGTTGAAGTTGTCCTTCTAGTATTTTGTGTAGGGCTGGGTTTGTGGCTAGGTATTGGTGAAATCTAGATTTGTCATGGAATATCTTGTTTTGTCCTTCTATGGTGATCGACAGTTTTGCTGGGTATATTAGCTTGGGCTGGCATCAGTGGTCTCTCAGTTTCTGCATAATGCTTGGCCATGACCTTCTGGCTTTCATTGTCTCCACTGAGAAGTCAGGTGTAATTCTGATAGGTCTACCTTTATATGTTACTTGGCCTTTTTCCTTTGTAGCTCTTAATATTCTTTCTTTACTCTGTATGTTTAGTGTTTGATTATTATGTGGTGAGAGGACTTTTTTTGGATCCAGTCTATTTGGTGTTCTGTCAGCTTCTTGTATCTTCATAGGCATATCTTTCTTTAGGTAGGGAAAGTTTTCTTCTATAATTTTGTTAAATAAATTTTCCTTGCCTTTGAGTTGACTTTCTTCTCCTTCTTCTATACCTATGATTCTAAGATTTGGCCTATTTATCTTGTCCCATATTTCATGGCTATTTTGGGTTAAGCTTTTGTTAGATTTAATGTTTTCTTTAACTGATGAGTCTATTTCCTCTATTTTATCTTCCACACTTGAGATTCTCTCTTCCATTTCTTGTATTTTGTTGTTCGTAATTGCATTTGTGGTTCCTGTTCTTTTCCTTATGATTTCTGTTTCTATAATTCCTTCTGCTTGTGTTTTTTTTTATTCTTTCTATCTCAGTTTTCAAGTTATGAATAGTTTCTGTCGTATATTTGAGCTCTTTTTCTTTAAGTGCTTTGCTGGTATCTTCCAATTTTTTGTTTGTTTTTTCTTCCATTTCTTTAAGGTAATTTCTCAATTAATCTTTAAGAATTTCACATATTCTCTTGTGGTTTTTTTTTTAGGTCATTTTCTTCTGGGTCATCCATATTTGGTTGTTCAGGTCTTACTTTTGTAGGGTCTTTGGGTTCCACTGGTATTGTGTTGCTCTTTGTGGTGTAGCTTGTGATCTTACTTTTTCTACTCATCTTTTCCTCTAATAGGTGTGGTTGGTGCTGTCTGAGATTCTGTTGAATAATCCTCTAGGTGCCAGTAGATCGAAAGCTAAGATGGTTTTCCTCATGGTAAGTCAGTGTCACAGTTCTAGTTACTCCGTTGGTTATTCCTGTTCCTGGAGGTGGCTCAGTGCTTCTGTGTTTTGGTCTGCTCCCTTGGAATTTGCTGTCTCAAGCCTACTTTGGTCTAGGCTGCTGGCTTTGATCTCTTTCTGTAAATCTTGGTCTGGATCTCCTCTTGCAGATATCCCTGGCTTGGAGTTAGACCTGTTCTGGTGGCAATCGCTGACTCTGCATCTGGTCATTGGTTCAATCCTGATTCCCTCGTGTCCCTGGACTGGGTTTGCTCCTGGCTTCTGCTCCTGATGGAGCTTGTTCTCTCTCTGTCTTAAGTAACTGGTTCAGTCCCACTCTGGTTCCTATGGAGGTCACAGACTCTGAGTCAGGTTGTTGGCTCAATCAGTGTCCAGGACTGGGTTGGCTCTCAGGGTTGGATTTGCTCCTGGCTTCTGCTCCAGGTGGAGCTTGTTTCGTTGGCTATCTCTGTCACAGGAATCTCGTTCAATTCAACTCCTGTGGAATTTGTTTCCCAAGGTGGAGTTCCTTGCCTCAGGGCAACTTTGGTTTAGGTTACAGGCTTTGACCTGTATCTGTAAATCCTAGTCTTTCATCCAGCAACTGATAAAAAAAAAATCCTAGTCTGGGTTCCCTTCTGCAGAAGTCCCTGGGTTGCAGTTGGGCCTGGAAAGATTTCTGGTTCCAGTCTACTGCCTGGGAGGTTCTAGGCTCGGGTGCCCCTGATCCCTCAGGGGACCTGCTTGCTTCCTCAGAGGTCTCAGACTCGGCTGGGACCCACAGGGGTTCCAGGTTCCTGCCTATTCCCTTTGATGTCCCAAACCAATGCCCAAACCCACAGGGGACCTGGCTCAGGTCTACTCTCTCTGAGGTCCCAGATTCGCTCCTGGCCCCGTGGAGATCTCTGGTTCCTGCCTATTCCCTCAGAGGACCCAGCCTCACTCACACCCAGGCTGAAGGTGGTCCTGGCTTCGGCCTAGTTCCTGGGAGGTCCTAGACTCTCGCCCAGACCCATGGGGGTGTTGGCTTACGTCCACTCCCTTGAAGGTCCCAGATTCAAGTCCAGACCCTCAGCAGTCTCTGGCTGTGGCTCACTTGCTCAGCGGTTGCCCCTTGTACCTGTTCTGGTGGAGATCGCTGGCTCTGGCTCTGGTCGCTGGGTCAATCCTGATCTGCTTGTGTTCCAGAACCGGGTATGCTTCTGGCTTCTGCTCCCGGTAGAGCTTGTTTCCTCGGCCTCCCCTTTTTGCTTTTCTTTATTTTTTTATTTTGAAGGTAGTGTTTCTCTGTGTAATGCTAGCTGTCCTGAGACTCAGAGACCCGCCTGTCTCAGCCCTACCTGCCTCTGTCTCCCCCTTTCTCTCATTCTTATTCTTTCCTCTTTCTACTCCATTTAGATTTTTTTCCCAATTTGTATGAGTGTTTTACCTGTGTCTTAGCTATTTTTCTTTCTTTTCTTTTTTTATTTTATTGATATTTATTGAGCTCTACATTTTTCTCTGCTCCCCTTCCTGCCTCTCCCCATCCCTCTTCAATCCTCCCCCAAGGTCCCCATGCTCCCAATTTACTCCAGAGATCTTGTCTTTTTCTACTTTCTACTTCCCATATAGATTATATCTATGTAAGTCTCTCTTAGTGTTTGCATTGTTGTCTAAGTTCTCTGGGAGTGTGGTTTGCATTGATGTAAAGAGATACTATGACCGCTGGGTGGTGGTGGCACACGCCTTTAATCCCAGCACTTGCAAGGCAGAGGCAGGCGAATCTCAAGGCCAGCCTGGTCTACAGAGTGAGTTCCAGGATAGGCACCAAAGCTACACGGAGAAACCCTGTCTTGAAAAACTAAAAGAAAAGAGAGAGGGAAAGAGAAACACCATGACCTAGGCAATTTAAAAAGAAAGCATTTAATTGAGGATTTGTTTACATTTTCAGAGGGTGAGTCCATGACCCTCATGGAGTGTTGGTAGCAGTCAGGCAGGTACGATGCTGGAGCAGTAGCTGAGAACATACATCTTAATCTACAAACATGCTACAAGGAGAGACAGACTAGACCTGATATCAATTTTGAAACCTCAAAGCCCACCCCCAGTGACACCTGCCAACATGCAGGCCATACCTTCTACTTCTTCCTTAACAGTCTGCCAACTGGGAAGCCAATCATTTAATATATGAGCCTATGGGAGCCATTTCATTCAAATGATCATAGCCTATGTGGATGTTATGTGCATTAATTGTGTGCCTGGTGCCTGAAGAGGTCAGAAGGGGGTGTCAGATCACCTGGAATTGGAGTTAGGGATGGTTGTGAACAACCATAAGGGTGCTGGGAACCAAACCCAGTCCTCTGTAAGAGCAGCAACTGCTTTTAACTTCTGAGCTGTCCCTCTAGCTCCTCGAATACAATTCAATATTACTTAAAGTGTTCTTGGTTAAGGACTTAGCTCATCTGATAGAATGCTTACCTAATGCTGGAAGCCAGCATGTACACACCTATTATCCCAGCGCTCTGGAGGCAGTGGCAGAAAGATCAGAAGTTCAAGACCATCCTCTTCAGACAATCATTTTCAATGAAAATTATCTTCCATATTTTTAGCCTTCTATTTTGGTTTGGAAATAAAATATCCTTCACAGTGTTATATGTTTAAATCTTGGTCCCCAGCTGGTGATACTATTTTGGGAGGTGGTGGAAATTTTAGGGTGCAGGACCTAGTTGGAGCAAGTAGGTCATTGAGAGCAGGCACTGGAAGAGAAAGGAGCCTGCCACCAGCTCCTTCATCTCCCTCTCTGTTTCCTGGTTCTCACAAAGGGAGCAGTTTTGTTCCGCCATACTCTTCTACAACAGTGTTCTGCCTCATAATGGACTTTGGAATAATGAAGATATCTGGCCACATACTAACACCTCTGAAATCATCAGCACCAACAAATCTTTTCTCCTTTTTAATTGTTTTCTCAGGTATTTATCAAAGAAACAAAAAGTGTAATATATCTTCTTAATGTCACATAAGATATATTTTTCACTTTGCTTAAGTATGCAGGGCCTCTGCCTTTTAAGTATAGATTTATCATTTTAGTGTCTTTTATCTAAGTCATATTATTTCCTTATCTATTACACTCTCTACAGTAGAACACTGTCCTGTATACGTGGCATCGCTATTGCCCTCTTGAATTCTCAGCAGTTGTGATTGCCCCTCATAAGGCCTGCACAAGATTGGACCCATGCATAGTCAGTCAAGCAGTAGGGGAGGGGGCTCACGAGGCTCCACCCCCCTCTGAGGGCAAATAGGAAGTTACTGGTTTCTGGGTACAGAGACATTTTCTTCAGTGGTGTAGCTACTTGTAAGTTCTCCATGCTCCTGTAAGTAGCTCCTCATCCATGCTTTGTACATAACCCTAGTTAAATTCATTGGTTCACCAAGCTATGCTTGGCTGGAAGTACTTTTTGTTTCTGTTTTTGGTGCTCTGTCTGCAATGAATAGATGTTTATTTGTCTCCTCAGGAAGTTCCCACAGTGTTCTTTTTGAGTATTGTTCCAGATGCATTTCACAAAGAGCCACACTGCTTGTGGATGAGTCTTCCTGAGTGACAGTGCTCAGTGTCTCTTGTTCTAGAATTTTCTGTTCCTACCCCCTGCCCCCCCCCCCCACTGAAAGCTTTTCCCAGTTTCATCCCCATCTGAAAGTCTTGTTGATATCACCATCTTCCCAAACACATTCTAAACTCTGCTGATTGGACGACTTGACACTTTCTAAACTGAGTCTTACCAACTGTAACACCTGCGTCTGTGTTACCCTCTCAGTACAGTTCGCTCCACTGTACCTTACGCGAGCCAGCTGGGCAAGGGCCTGGAGATTGAAAGAACACACAAGAGACCTGGGTCATTCGAAAGGAGATCAGCCGAAAGCCGTTTATTCAAACTTGGGAAAAACCTTATATACCGAGCTGCTGCGCAAGGAATTCCCCCCAGGCAGGTGGGAAATTGCCACACCCAAGATGGAGTAAACAATGCCCTAAAGCTAATCACCAGGTGGGGGCCAAGGGAGCACAGGAACAAACAGAACATTTTAGCTGGCTGACCAGAAACTGTCCTCAAGATGAAACCCTGGAGCAGGGGTAGACCCATGGGCCCTACAACCAACATCTTTGAGTATGCTAGAGGATGAGCAGAGAGAGAGCTAGGACATTATATGTTGGTAAGGATTTCTCATCCCACCCTCAAAAGATGGTTGAGGGTAGAAATCCCCTCTGACATTAAAGGTGTGTGTTACCACACCCAGCAAGAATTGAAGTTTATTTAAATTTTAAGCATAGGGGTTGAAAGAAAGAGAAGTATTTGGAAATTATTCAGAGTATTAATATTGGTTTCTCAAAAAAGAGTCTCCCTTCATTGTCTTTATATAAGCCACGTATACCATTTTGGTGATTTTTTGAAGTTATTATCTTCAAGGAGTCACTAAGGAATTTAAATGAAATTTCAGCATACTTCCAGAGGTGTAACCTAATAGAATATAATTGATAAAATAGAGGAGAGATGGCTCCGTGGTTAAGAGCAATGGCTATCTTTCCAGAGGACTTGGGTTTGATTCCTAGCACCCACTTGGCAGCTCACTACTGTCTTTAACTCCAGTTTTAGGAGATCTGTAGTTGGATGTTTTTTGAACTGCCAACTTCCAAATAATGACACAGAGACTTACTAGGTATGAAAGCTTTGGGTTAGCTTAGCCTTGTTTCCAACTAGTTTTTAAAACTTGAATTAACCAGTTTATATTAATTTATGTTCTGCCATGTGGCTAGTTACCTCTCTTTAGTTCCATATGTCTGACTTGCTCAACATCTAGCTAGCGAATCTACCTGCCTCTCAGATTCTCTCTGTGTGTTCTTATCTCTCCCTGGAAGTCCCACCTATCCTCTCCTGCCTAGCTATTGGCTGTTCAACTCTTTATTAAACCAATCAGAAGGTACCTTAGCAAAGTCAGTTCTTCACAGTATACAAAAAGATATCCCACAACAGGGATGCAATGTTAATACTACCAAATAAGAGTAAAGACCATTGATTCAATTTTTTTGGCCCAATTAAGTAAGTTTTACCCCTGTGTATAACAAAGTCAGTCTGGTTGCTGTCTCCCCTAATTTGTAGCTCAGGAGATCAGCACTGAACACAGAGGGTGTAAGGTTTTATCACCTAAAACGATAAGGTTGGGGCATTTCCAATAAGGAATCTGGCAAGCAAAATACATAAGCACATAAGATTATTTGGCAGAACATATATGGTTTGGTGAGAGGTAGAGGCCAAGGAATGGTTGGAGTTGTGAATCAAATTCCATAGGGTGTGGAACATGTCAAATTTCCAGAAAAGGTCAGGGCACAGTTAAACTTAAATTTTACAGTAAGCAGAAATGAACTTATTTTGACCTTTTAACAAGATGACTTCAGATCTTAAGATGGAGTCAGGCTGATCCATCACTTACACCCTCTTCTGGCCACTGAGGGGACCAGGCACACATGTGCACAGACATACATACAGGTAACACACACTGCCTGGCTTCTAAAAAGTCCTGGATACCAAGACTTAAGTAAATTTCCCTTCCTTCTTTCCCATTTCTTTCTCCTCCTCCTCTTTGTCTTACCTTTCTCTTTTATTCTCTGTTTTCCTTTATATGTTTTTTATGACTCTCATGTAATCCATCCTCGATTCCAACTCATTGCATGTTGAGGGTGACCTTGAGCACCTAATTTTCTTGCCTCTGTATCCCAAGTACGCAGAGTATGGCAGGCACCCTGATGCTTGGCTTCCTGTATACATTGTTATGTGGAAGAGCAAGTGGTATTTGTGTAACTCCCCAAGGAGGGGACTCCTGGAGGATTGCTCTTGGTTTCTCATGATCTTTCCCTATATACTTTCTCTGTGCTGATTTGAATTTCCATCCTTTTGATGTAATGAATTATACCTAAGTGGATGTCTAACAGTCTCTTCTGTATCCTGTGTTCTTGTAAGCAGTTCATTCAGACTAAGGATAATCTTCTGGGTCCTCAACCCAGGGCAAGTCAGCTCTAGCTAGACTGTAATTTATTGGAGCCTAGAGCTACCTCTTCTCTTCTGCACTCCTTTTAACATGCCCCAATTTTCATGGATGACAAAAATCTACAATTTTCCATCCTTGCTTTAGTCGTCTTGTCCCCTGGTCCGCTATAAGCATTTGCTTCAATAACTCTGCTCTCCTTGAGTAGTTTCTGTAGCACAAATTCTAATTGGTCTTAATAATAAAAACCCAGAGTCAGGTATTAGGCAATGAAAGCTGAGAGATCAGAGAAGCAGAACAGCCAACCACTAGAGAGTTCTTACCTTTACTAATGCTCAGACCAAAAGGGCAGTTCAGTCTCTACAAAACCTCAATCTGCATGCTCAGATTGATTCCCCAGACTGCTCTAAGCTTCTGTCTCCTCCCACCTTATATTCCTCTCTTCACTCAGCCATATCACTCCTGTTCCCTCTTCCCTAAGTTTAAAGGAATGTGATCCCAAGTGCTGGCATCACCTTTGTATGTGTTCTGTTTCTCTTTTATATAGATTCAATCTGTGTAGCCCAGGCTGGCCTCGAACTCACAGAGATCCATCTGCCTCTGTGGTGTAGGAGGGTCCTTCTGTATTTGTGTTGCTTTTATTGGTTAATAAAGAATCTGCCTTGGCCTTCTGATAGGGCAGGACTTAGATAGACAGGATAAAGAGAAGAGAATGCTGGGAAGGAGACAGAGCCAGAGAGAGCCGCCCGCCATGAAGCCCGCCAGGTCACACAGACGCTGAATCTTTCCCGGTAAGCCACGACTAGTGGCGACACACAGATTATTAGAAATGGGTTAAACAAATATGTGAGAGTTAGCCAATAAGAGGCTAGAGCTAATGGGCCAGGCAGTATTTCAATGAATACAGTTTCCGTGTAATTATTTTGGGTACACACTGGGAGCCGGATGGCACAAGGGGCCTGGCGCTGGGAACGCAGCCCGAGCCCCCCTAGTTACTACACCTCTGTCTCCTGAGTGCTGGGATTAAAGGTGTGTGCCACCACTGCCTGGCCTGTATGGCTGACTAGTGTGGCTGCTGCTTTGCACTCTAATCTTCAGGCAAGCTTTATTTATTAAAACACAAGTAATATACCAGTATAGAGAAAGGCTGCAGAATCGGGTCCAGCTGCTGGGGTAAAAGAGCAATACTGGGTCCAGGTGAAGAAGTGGGAGGGTGAATGGCAGGTCCATAGGTGGGGCTGGAACATAGACAGATGGCAATTCATATTGACCATGTCAAAAGTAGGCACCAAGCCAATCCAAAGCCCCTGGGGCAGTCAGGAGTTCTCTGCTTGCAGCTTCTATATACACACACATATACACACCCGAGAAGCTCAGATTCCATGTCAATGGGGATCACTGATATCTTAATGTTATGTGTTCATCTCTTTATGGGGTTCAAGTAAAGGACTTACACCCCTTCTTTGTTCTGTGCGTCTGAAATGTCCTTGTGTCTGGTTTCCCTGCTATAATTTTATTTTATTATTAATTTTTAAAGATGTACTTATTTTTGTTTCATGAGTATGGGTGTTTTACTTGCAGGTATGTCTTTGCACCCTATATATTCCTTGCCTGCAGAGGCCAGAAGAGGGTGTTAGATTCCCTGGAACTGGAGTTGAAGATGGTTGTGGTATTATACCTAGCCCGTTATTCACCATGAGGAAGGAGAGGGGAAACACTTATGGGTTCCAAAAATTCTAATAAGTCACCACATAAGCATGTCACTGATAGATTAGGGTTGCAGGACAAGGACTTGGGAGCCTTGTTTCTCCTGACAGCCCCGAACAAGGGCAAAATCGGGGTTTATAAGCACAAAACCCACAAACATTTATTGCCAAGTTACAGCTATAATTTTCACCAATCAGAAATCAAAGATTATGGATTTGTGTGTTCCCTCATTGTCAACTGACATACAATGCAAGTCTTTCAGTCCAACCAATCAGATTCATTTGTTCCTTCTGTTGTTAGGAACAGCCATGATGTTTCCAGAGAACTAAAGATGCATAAAGACTATTTCCATGGTTTAGCGATGAGGTGGGTCAGCCACTGGAAAGCTAAACTTTATTTCACCCTACAGGTAAAATGGAGTCTAAAGTCAAAATGGTAGTACTCAGGCCAAGGTGCTTTTGCCTGATCCCTTCATATGTACCCCTACAGTCCTAATTCACCCTGGTAAGCTTATAGGTTGGTGTCTCTTCTACTCCCAGGAAGAAGTCATTTTTCAGTCTGAGCTCCATGGATAATGATAGACAGAAGGTGCTATTCATCTGTCCAGCAAGGCTCAGTCATCTGCATGCTCAGAATGGAGGCTCTCGGAGCAAGGAAGAACTTAGAATAGCCTGCAGCCTGGTTTCAGCACTGAAGCAGAAGGATCACAAAATTCAAAGGCAGTTTGAACTACAAAATGAGTTCAAGGACAGACTGTGCAATGTAGTGAGACCCTATCTCTAAAAAGTAAAATGTTAGAAGAGAGCTAGGGATGTAACATAGTGTAACATAGATTGTTTGTCCAGATGTGTAAAACTGACCATGGACTAGAAGATCTGTCTGGGGAACTGGAGAGATGACTCAGGGGTTAAGGACACTGGCTACTGTCCCAAAGGACCTGGGTTCAATTCTCAGCATCCACATGGCAGCTCACAACTGTTTGTAACTCCAGCTCCAGAGGACTTAACAACACCTTCACATAGACATACATGCAGGCAATAAATACACCAATGTACATTAAAAATAAATAAATCTTGCCTGGGTGGTGCATACCTTTAGTCCCAGCACTCAGGAGGCAGAGGCAGGTGGATCTATTTGAGTTTGAGGCCAGCCTGGTCCACAAGAGCTAGTGCCAGGACAGGCTCTAAAGCTACAGCAAAACCATGTCTTGAAAAACCAAAAAAAAAAAAAAGAAAAAATAATAATAAATAAATCTTTTTTTTTTTTAAAAGAAAAAGCTAAGTCTATTTGGTCAATTATTTCCTTTTTGGATGGACAGTATCTTAGGGTTCCTATTGCTACATCAAAACACCATGACCAAAAAACAAGTTGGGGAGGAAAGAGTTTATTTGGCTTACACTTCAGCATTGCTGTTCATCACTGAAGGAAGTCAGGACATGAGCTCAAATAGGCCAGGATCCTGGAGGCAGGAGCTGATGCCAAGACCATAGAGGGGGAGCTACTTAGCTTGCTCTCCATGACTTGCTCAGCTTGCTTTCTTATAGAACCCAGGACCACCAGCCCAGAGATGGCACCACTCACCAAGGGCAGGGCCCTCCTCCATCGATTACTAAATAAGAAAATACCTTCTAGCTGGATCTCATGGAGGCATTTCTCCAACTGAGGCTCCTTCCTCTGATGACTCTAGCTTGTGTCAAGTTGACACACAAAACCAGGCAGTCCAGGCAGTCACTATGATGGCTAGAGAAAGCCCTGTGTAGAGAATACAGGGCCAAAGACAATCCCCCCCCCCACATTTTAATGTTATGTCTATCATGGCACATTTCATTGATTTCGTTTGTTTGTTTGATTATTTTTAGACACGGTCTTTCTAGGTATCCTTTGCTGTTCTGGAACTCACTATGTAGACCACCAGGCTGACCTCAAATTCACATTGATCCTCCTGCCTCTGACTCCCTAGTGCAAGGACTAAGGACATACACCACAACCCCAGGTTACTTTTCCATTGAGTTTAAATATGTATTGATTAAGTCAGTAAAGAATAAGAAAAATAACTGAATAGCTCAATAGAACCAGTTAAACAAGAAAAACTATGGAACCAGGAGCTAGAAGAATGAGGAGATCAAGGGATTGATGGTACTCCAATGGAAGATAGGGTCTCCTTATGTAGCCCTTGACTGTCCTGTGAAAGACCCGGACAAATCCAGACCCCTCTAGCAGAAAGAATAGAGCCAAAAATCAAGCAGGAAAAATAGGGCCAAAAATCTAGCAGGGAGAGAAGAACCAAAAATCTAGGTTAGCCTGTTCAGTGACTCTGTTCCAGGAACTAGCTGACCATAAAGTTAGATTATAATCTTGAGAACAATCTTGAGAAATGGGGAGTTACCTCTGGCTGACCCCCGACCAGCGGAAAGAACAGCCAGACTCAGGATTCTTCCCGGATCATGCTTTATTGGAGAGCACTCGGTTGAGGAAAAACGGGAGGCCAGAGAGCCTCTAGGTTGAAGGGAGAGCGGAGGCGAGAGAGAGCGAGGTCTAACATGGCGGCTGCTTATATAGGGAGATATGACGCAACTCGCGCCTTGATTGGCTGCTAAGTCCCGCTGGCACCAGAATTCTCGGGATTGGCTAGGGACACTTAGGCTATTTGCGCATGCGGGAAGCACCTGGACGCTCAGTCCTGAAGCATTGCCATATATGGAATTTGTTTACCTCCAAACTGAGAGGATGCAAGCGTATGGCTCCCTGCAGTTCCCCCTTTTAGTTTAAATTCCAAGGCAGCAGGTAAGAGTAGAGGTCTGATCTCTGTTAAAATGTAGGACATATGTACCATCACTCATCCAGGCGTCCTCCGCCCAGAGGGTAACAGACCCGTCCGGTGCCTTTTACACAGAGATGGGAACTAGGGCACCTACCCATATG
>PVIU01001100.1:0-44615 GCA_004026605.1 Ondatra zibethicus
TGTCTTTTTTTGTATAGTTAACACACTACCGAATGTGTCTTTAGATAGCCCTGTCCTGGTGGTATTTTCAATAGCCACTAACCTTGCCTGGTACAGTCTGGGGGTTGTAAATTGGCATGGAAATTTAAAGCAGGTTCTTGTTGGTGCACAGCACAAATTAGTTATATATGGGGACGGTAGTTATTTTGGTTTTTTTTTTTTGTTTTGTTGTTTTTGGTTTTTTTTCATCTTCAGTTGTCTCTGATGCAGCTTATACGAAGATAATTGTTGTTCTGTTAACTGAATACCACTCTGTAATTGCAAAAAAAAATTGCAGCTGTTTTGTTGACATTCTGAATGCTTCTAAGTAAATACAATTTTTTTTATTAGTATTGTTGTCCTTTTCATAGGTCTGAAAATTCTCTTCTCAAGGGGAAGCTAGTCTTTTGCTTTTGCCCATTTTGGGTCACATGAATTATTGCAGTGTTTCTTTTCATATAGTTAGCTGAAAGAAGAACTTTTATTTACACACCCTGCATATTGTAATGGGGGTAACATTTTCATCCATAGTTAACTCCAAAATCGTGATCAGTCAGTTAAGAGGTAGTACATAACCCACATGCAAAGCTGAGAGTGATCAGTTCTATTACACCATGGGATTATTAGGATCAAACAGTCTGAAAGTCTGTCCTTGAAGGACGAATAGAAAAGTATGTTCTAATCCTTACATGAGGACTCTTCTTAGCTTCCATTACTATGTAATGGCAGTTACATTCTGCAGTTCCCCTATTAAAGACCTGAGAATGTATCCCCAAAAGCGTGAGCTTAAAATACAAGACTGCCATATATAAGACTCTATGTTGACATTAGTCCTAGTGAAGGCTATGATGAAAACTCTGGCTTTAATGCCTTTGGCCATCTATCTAAATACAGGATTGCTCAGGAAACTTGACTGTTTAAAAGTATTTTTAATTAGTTGAGCCAGCTTTTCTTAAAATTATGCCACATTTAAAATTAAAATAAGGGTATATTTTCCTATATTGTGATTTATCCCTTTAATAAATCGGAGACAAGAAAAGACCATAAACTTTGCGTATTAGTACCAGTTGTCCAATCCATTTGGTTTTTCTTTATAAAACCCAAACTCATTCATTAGTCATGTTTAATCTGCTTAGCAGTTTAGGGAACAATTCGGCAATTTTGTGGTTTTTTGAGATTATCATTCTCTTAAAGTGCCAGTGTTTTAAAATAGCGTTCTTGTAATTTTATGCGCTTTTGTGATGGAGTGCTGTTTGTTATATAATTTTGACTTGGGTTCTTTACATTTGCGTTTGTTTATGTAATTTGAGGAGGAATACTGAACATGAGTCCTGGATGATACTAATAAACTAATAATTGCAGAGGTTTTAAATATTAGTTAAATGACTTTCACTTAAAAACTAAGCTTTTTGTCACGTTGTTTATAACAGTGCCTGGTAGTTAGGCTTTTTCATTAAAAACACTTAGGCTGGTGCTAAGATGGCAGTGGGTAAAGCACTTGCCGTCAAACATGGAAAGAGGGAACCAGCTTCCGGCAAGTTATCACCACTCACCTGCACTCAACAATAAGTTTAAAATGATATAAATAGGCTAAAGGGCTGAAAAATAAAAGGGTTTTGTCAAACATCCCATATATAGAGAAAAAATGAGTGTAATCTTTAAAAATATTGAGTTGCGATTAGTTTAAAATTCAAAGTTGCTGAAAAGTGGGGTTGGTTTCAAAGATCACACATCTGTTCTCTAACCCAAGGCGTGGACCGTGGACTGCAGCAGGCTATAGAGATCTTGATGACCAACTTAGGAACAAGTAACTGACTTAGACGGGTGTTTGTGCTGTTGCTTTAGAACCACTGTTGTGGACATCTGTTGTTAGTAAGGATCCATTTAAAAGCGAACTCTGCCTCAAGGAAACTTCTTTGTAACTTTAGTGGGTGTGTCATGACAGCTACCCTTTTAAAGATGTTAAGAATGGGAACAGTTTGCCTTGCTTAACCAGCTTCAGATCTTAACATCAAGAAATAGAACAAAAAACTCTCTTAAATTTGGGAATTAATGAGTTCTCAGTGTCGAAGCAGTATCCCCTGGAACTGTGTTTTGGCTCTTAAATTTTAAGCTGATGAAAGTGAGTGGAAATTACTTAAATAATACAGTATAAAACTTCGTAAACAGTTTTTGGAAAGATGTGAATTACTTTCAAGCTTGAGATGGTTACAGCACAATAGACTCAAAAGACTTGAAATTTACAGGTTTTGGTAGTTGTGTTTAAAGAAGAGGTCTAGTAGCCCAGGCTTGCCTGTAGCTCACTGTATAGCAGAAGATTGCATCCCGTCTCTGCTTCTCAAGTGCTGAGATTACTGATGCGTGTCACCACACCTGGTGGGTTTTCTGTAATTTAAAAATGACATTTGTCACCATTACTGATCATAAATTTTATCCCCACAACCCCTCCTGCAAGTTATCTTTGACCCTCTTAGGTGTGTGCCTTGATGTTCATGCGTGCACACAGAATAAGTGCAAGGGAATCACTGGCACGCTAAATTTCATTTCCTAGCTTCTGGATTGTAGAATTTGGCTTATCTCAAGCTGCTCAGCTTCTCAACTACTGGAAAGTATGGTCCATTTAGGGTGAAATTTGGGCGGTGCACAGTGGAGCACACCTTTAATGCTAGCACTGGGAGGCAGAGGCAGAGGGATCTCTGAGTTTGAGGCCAGCCAGGTCTGCAAATAGAGTTCCCGGACAATCAGTGCTATGCAGAAAACTCCCTACCTCCACCACCATCCCCACCCCAAAGAATTTTTTTGGGAAGAGGGAACACTGCTTTTACTACAGGGGCCAAAGGCATGTGATAAAGAGGACAGTGTGTTTTAGATGGCAGCCATTCAACAGTTTTTTGGTACTTAAGGAATCAAGCGTATCTCAGATGGTATAGTGAGCGGACTGAACCACACAGCTGAGAAAATACCAGTCTGGCTTGCAGAATGTAGCCAAGCCTAAATCTAGGTCTGCCTGAGACAACGTACCTGACAAGAACCTCATAGCCTTTTGTCCCAGGTCAAGCACAAGTCAGTATTAGCATTATTGCAAGCTGCACACATCACAGCTTAGTCTAAACCATAAGTGAACCATTGCCCAGTAATTAAGTTCATAAATAAGGGGCTGTAACAAGTTTCTTAAGCTTGTTTTCCTGTTTACATAAATTTCTATGATACTTGAAACCTCTTAATATGCAGTAAAAGACAAAACAGTTCAGATAGCCATGTAAGCAGAGCAGTGAGGTGCGTCGTTTACATATTCTTAAGTAAAGCCATGCTACCAGTTTTAGGAAATTCCCTGGGGTTCAGCCAAGTTACTTCCTTGGGTAAAGAGGCAGAATGTAGCTGTGCTCTAGTAATGCAGTTTCAGGATAACACTATGGCACAGGAATGCCAACCATACACAACACTACACCACACTTAACCTCTCTGCCAAGGAGAAATTGTCCATTCAGCATGGCCACTGAATTAGACCATGAATAGTGGAGTTTACTGAACATCAACAGAAAAGGAAGTAGTACAGCTGTGGAGTAACTACCTCAGGGATGGGGGGCTTGGTATGCTGGAACTGGAATTCAGGCCTAGAGCAGCAGGAAGGGCTTGGGACTATAACATAGAAGGTGTGTGCATAGATTCATGCTATCTCCAGTGCCAAAAGAAAAATCGGGAAGGCATAGGTACATTTTTAAAATTTTATTATTATGTTGTGTTTTGTTTTTCGAGACAGGGTTTCTCTGTGTAACAGCCCTTGCTGGAACTAGCACTGTAGACCAGGCTGGCCTTGAACTCACAGAGATATTCCCGCCTCTGCCTCCCAAATGCTGGGATTAAGGGTGTGAGCCACCATAACCAGCTTTTTTTTCTTTTTCTTTTAAAACACTTTTGTTTGAGACAGGGTTTTACTGTGTCGACCAGGCTGGCTTCAGAGATCCACATACTTCTGCCTTCCCGGTGCTGAGATTAAAGGTGTGCACCACCATGCCTACCTACCTGTTTAAAACATTTTGTGTGTATGGGTGTTTTGCCTGCATGTGTGTATGTACCACACACATGCAGTGTCCATCAAAACCAGAAGAGGACATCAGATCTGGAGCTGAAATTACCTATGGTTGTGAGCTGCCATGTGGGTGTTGGGAACTGAAATTGGGTCCTGTGAAGGAACAGTAACAACTGAGCTGGTTCAGTCCATTTATGTTTTGTTCATTCATTTGTTTGAGACAGGGTCCTATGTAGCCCAAGCCTTACTGCAGCTAAAGGTGTCTCTGAACTGTTTCTGCCTCATATGTGAGATTCAGGAGCATAGCACCAGCCCTGACTTGGCTTCCTCTTTAGTTGTATAATTAGATATATAATGGAACTAGAGGAATGGCTCAGCCATTAAGAACTGGCTGCTCTTCCAGAGGACTGGTGTTATATTTCCAGCATCTGTATGGGCAACCCACAACTGTAATTCTAGTTCTGGGGGATCTGATGCCCTCCTGGCCTTCACAGGCACTAGGCAGGCGTGTGGTACACATATTTACATGTAGCTAAAACATATGCATAAAATGTGAAATTTTTTTTTTGAGAGGGTTTCTCAGGGGGTGACAGTATCAGGAGGTGTGGCCTTGTTGGAGGAAGTGTGGTCTAGTGGAGGAACCTGGATGACGTACGCCTTTAATCCAGACTTTGATGTTGGAGGACATACCTTTAATCTGGGTCATACCTTCTGTTGGAAGCCTGTCACTGTGGGGGCGGGCTTTGAGGTCTTTTTCTCAAGCTTCCTTAAGTTTGACAGTCAGTTTACTTCCTGCTGCCTCTGAGACAAGATGTAGGACATTCAGCTATTTCTCCAGCACTGTGTCTCGCTGCATGCAACCATGCTTTCCCCATGATGGACTGAACCTCTGAAACTGTAAGCAAGCCCCCTCAATTAAATGTTTTCTTCATAAGACTTGCCGTGGAGGCCAGGCGGTGGCAGCGCACGCCTTCAATCCCAGCACTTGGGAGGCAGAGACAGGTGGATCTCTGTGAGTTCGAGGCCAGCCTGGTCTACAAGAGCTAGTTCCAGGACAGGCTCCAAAGCTACAGAGAAACCCTGTCTCAAAACAACAGGAACAACAAAAACCAAAAACAAACAAAAAAAGATAGGGTCTTGCTGGGTAGCCCTGACTACCTTGGAGCTCTCTACACAGCCTTGCCTGGCCTTGAATAGATAGAAATCTGTCTGCCATTGCCTCCTGAGTGCTGATATTAAACACACATGCCACGACACTGGGCAGAAACTTTTATTTTTAAAAGACAAAAAATTTTGTTTTATTCCATGATATTTATTGAGCTCTACATTTTTCTCTGCTCCCTTCCCAGCCTCTCCCCTCCTTCCTTCAACCCTCCCACAAGGTCCCTATGCTCCCAATTTACTCAGGAGATCTTGTAAAAGACAAAATATTTAATACAGTTATCTGTCCAGAATTTCCCAAAGACATAGAAATACAGGCAGAATCAGAACTAAAAGACTATTGGCATGGCTCTGGCTAAATTGCTAGAAGTTTCTTCATAACTAGGTATTTAATCATAGCATGCAGCCGAGGAACTTCCCATTTTGACACCATTTATTTATTTATTTATTTAGGTTTTTTGAGACAGGGTTTCTCTGTGGCTTTGGAGCCTGTCCTGAAACTAGCTCTTGTAGACCAGACTGGCCTCGAACTCAGAGATCCGGCTGCCTCTGCTCCTGAGTGCTGGGATTAAAGGCGTGCGCCACCACTGCCCGGCTAAAACTTACTGTATTTTTTTTTTTTATGGCAGTAGTGTTTTTTGTTGTATATCTTTGTGTGTGGTGTGTATGTGTTCACATGTGTGTGTACATGGTGTATACATGTGCTGGGGTGTTTATGCAGGCACTTGTGGAGACCGTGGCTTCATGTTGGGTAACCTGAATTTCACTGGTTCAGCTAAACTGGCTTACCAGCTCCAGGGTCCTCCTGTTTCCACTCCCCAACACGGCGATGTCCTCTTTAAAAGCAGCTGAAACATGAAGTTAGAGCACACAAATACTAGTTATGTACTAGTGTCCAGAGAGGCTGGAAGAGCAAGGCCTTGGAGCAGTGCTCTCAACCTTCCTAACACTGCCACCCCTTTAAAACAGCTCCTCAGGTTGTGGTGACCCCAACCATAAAACCATTTCTGTTGCTTCTTCATAAGTGTGGTGTTGCTACTGTTGTGAATCGTAATGTAAATGTTTAGAGCGAGACATTTGCCAAAGGGGTCTCGAGCCCGGTTGAGAGCAGCTGCCCTGGAGGTTTCTTAGAGCAGTCTCTGCTGTTGTCCGTCCATCCCGTCTGTTTCCCACGGGGCCTGGTGCTGCCATATGGACTCTCATGCGTGCGGTTTGGCTGAGGGAACAGTCTAGGCAGTGAGAGCTCAGAGGCCGACTAGACAGCCTCTTTCCGCAAAAGGGAAAAACATCCCTGAATTGGAGGCCATCGACGCCCGGGCACGGCACAGCACAGCCTTAGTCTCAGGCCGTAGCATGTTAGAGGCGAAGAGGCTGGAGGGTATCTGGAGTCCAACCTGTACCATTTTACACAGTAGACAGTGGCTCGTGGACATTTGCGGACAACTCCCGCAGCGTCAACCTAGCGGTGCCTGTCTCAAGCGTTCATGAAACATGGAAGCCCCCTCCCGTCCCTTCCCCTCTAGGGCTTCTTCCTTACCCTCACTGCCTGAACTCTCTCCTCCTGATGTGTGGGTACAGCAAGTGCTTGGGTATGGTGCTGCAGCAGAACCTTCCAGAAGATTATGAAAGAGCGAATGGCCACACACACTACAAAAAACTTCTGCAAAGCTTTGCCAGGCATAGTGGTGCGTGCCTCTAGTCCCAGCACTCAGGAGGCAGAGGCAGGCAGATCTCTGTGAGTTTGAGGCCAGCCTGGTCTACAGAGTGAGTGACAGTATAGCCAGGACTGTTACACAGAGAAATTCTGTCTCAAGAAACAAAAAAAGAAAAAAAAAGTGACTCTGTTTCAAAAAACCCAGTTGCTCTTACTTTGATATTTAAATTTATTCACACACACACACAGACACACACACACAAAAGTAAATTCTACCAATCAGGCTAACTATATATGTATACATATATGCATATGTGTGTATCTTTATAGCTGAAGTGGCACATATTAAATGAACCTCTTTTTTTAAAATATTTATTTATTTATTGTGTATACAGTGTACTGCCTGCATATATGCCTGCAGGCCAGAAGAGAGCACCAGATCTTAATACAGATAGTTGTGAGCCACCATGTGGTTGCTGGGAATTGAACTCAGGACCTCTGGAAGAACAGTTGGTGCTCTTAACTGCTGAGCCATCTCTCCAGCCCCTAAATGAACCTCTTTACTTTCTCTGTTAAGATTTGAACTCAGGACCTCCCTCCTTTTACAGAAGTGCTCTACCACTGGGCTACACCCTCAGTCATTGTTTTAAAAAGATGTATTATTTTATGTTATATGTATGAGTGTTTTTCCTTGCATATCAGTATGTGCTCTTTTTAAAAAATGGTAGTATGTTTACATGCTCTCCGTAGGCTCCTGACCTGCGACATTCCAACCTCTCCATAATTATTGGTATCCTAGTCAGTTAGTCAGCTTTGCAGACAGGTCGGCGGAGGCCTCACGCTTTTTCTAGGAACTTTCATTCCCAGGTCTGCTCAGTTCTGTATTATCAAACATTTAGGTAGGGTGAGATTTTTTTTTAAGCAAAGAGGCTCCAATGACTATCCGTTCCTTATACTCACACCACTGTCTATGATCATTTTATTCTGATAAAATATATCTGAAACAGTGAAATTGCTGAGTCGGGACGTTGAGGGTTGGGTACTGTCAACTTGGGGAGTTTTGAAGTCACCTAGGAGACACCCTTCTGGAAGTGTCTAGGAAGGTGTTTTCTAGAGACATTTAGCCAAGTAGGGAAGACTCATCCTCAGTGTGGGGGGCACCATCCTGTGGCTGGGACTGAGGATAGAAGGGGAAAGGAGGAAGCTGGCAGTGCAAGGCCTTCCCCACTTCCTGCCTCAGTGTGACCAACTGCCTGGAGCCCCTGCCATCACAGCTGGAGGCTTCCTCACTGCAGTCTTTAGCCACCTTGCTGGACTGTACCTTCGACTCAGGGACCACAACAAACCATCCCTTAGGTTAGACAGTTTTTGTAGGGTATTCTGTCAAATCCACACCAGAAACAATTAAAGCAAAAGATGAGCCATGTTGGGTGGCTTTTCCCCAAAACTCCCTTCAAAAATTCACTCAAATGTATCTTTTAAAAAGGCTATTTAGATCATTTTGCATCCAATGGAATAGGGAAGGTCTTGTTCTTTAGAACTCAATAAAGGTTCAAGGCCACAGTAGAAGGAAAGCAGGAAGCAGCAAATAAAACCCAAGCAGATAAAGTGTGACAAACCAAGGAAACCCACGGATTGAAAGATTCATTCCTCTTTAGTCTTCATTATCCTCACAGCCTTTCCGGCTGAGGACCAACAAAGGCTTTTTTTTATATTCAGGTAATTGCAGAGTTGTGGATGCAAATCTGTAGTCTGGTCAGTTGGAATGGGCAGGAAAACAAGTTTTTCAAAGCCATGAACACTTCACAACTTTTGTTTGTTTTATCATTCTTTATAACCTTCTTATCTAAAATATATTAGTCAATAATTGTGTCAGAATTGCTTTCTTTAAAATATGTGCTTTAGGGACTGGAAAGCTCAGCAGTTAAGGGTACTGGCTGCTCTTGCAGAGGACCTGGGTTTGATTCCCAGAACCTGTATATCAGTTCACGACCATCTGTAACTCCAGTTTCAGGGGATCTGATGCCCTCTCTGGCCCCTGCAGGGATTTCACCCACATGATGCACAGTCATGCATGCAGGCAAATTCATATACATGAAAAAGTTTAAAAGCCTAAAAACAAACAAATAAAGCCTGTGCTCTAAATAACAATAACTATTATTTATCTACTTTTATTGTTATTTTATGTGTATGGTGTTTTGCCTCCTTGTATGTACATGTACCAAGTTTGTACCTGGTGGCAAGAGAGGCCAGAAGACAGCATCAGGTTCTCTGGAACTGGTCCTGCAGGCAGTTGTGAGCCTCCATGTGCTGCTGGGAATTCACCTTGGGTCCTCTCCAGTAGTAGCAAGCACTCTTAATTGCTGAACCATCTCTCCAGTCTCAGCAAGGAATATTTTTAAAGGGGGGGGGGTAATGAAAATACAAATGCAATCTTTCTTTTTTCCCTTCCCCTCCCTCCCTCCCTCCCTCCCTCCCTCCCTCCCTCCCTCCCTTCCTTCTTTCTAAATGTTTTTGGCTATGTCTTCTATTTTCTGCCAGATGTAGTTTTCCTTTCTTAACTTTAGGACCAAGCGGTTGTCAACTATTATCACAAAAATGCTGAACCCTGGACTGGAGAGCTGGCTCGGTGGCAAAGGGCACTGTTGCTCTCGCGGAGGGCCATGGCTCACAACCGTTTGTAACTGCAGTTCCAGAGAACCCAGTGCTCTCTTCTGACCTCTGCAGGTCCCCGGCAAGTCAGCTGTGCACTATGTACAAAAGTAAGGCTGGAGAGATGGCTCAGCAGGTACGAGCACTGACTGCTCTTCCAGAGGACCCAGATTCTGTTTCCAGTACCCACACAGTGGCTCACAACTGTCTGTAACACCAGTCCGGGGACCCAGCAACCTCTTCTGTGCTCAGGTACCAAGCACACATGTGGTGAGCATATGTACATGTAGGCAGACATGCACACACAGAAAATGAACTAAAAAGAAAGTACTAAACAAGACACTGGGTGTGGCAGCACAGGCCTTCAATCCCAGCAGCTCCCTTGGAGTTCAAAGCCAGCCTAGTTCATATAGGAGTTCCAGGCAAGTGAGAGCTATAATTGGAAAACAAACAAAACAACACTCACTTAAAAAAATCATTTAAAAAAAGGGCTGGAACCAGGCAGTGGTGGCGCATGCCTTTAATCCCAGCACTCAGGAGGCAGAGGCAGGTGGATTTCTATGAGTTTGAGGCCAGCCTGGTCTACAAGAGCTAGTTCCAGGACAGGCACCAAAGCGAAACAGAGAAACCATGTCTCAAAAAAAAAAAAAAAACAAACAAACCAAAAAACAAACAAACAAATAAAAAAGGCTGGAGAAATGGCCCAGTGGTTAAGAGCATTGGCTGCTCTAACAAAGGACCTGTTCAATACCCAGCACCCAAATGGCAATTCACAACTATTTGTAACTCTAGTTACAGGGGATCTGGCACCCTCACACAAATATATATGCAGGCAAAACCCCAATGCACGTAAAAGGTAAATAAATCTTTTTTTTTTCGAGACAACATTTCTCTGTAGCTTTGGTGCTTGTCCTGGAACTAGCTCTTGTAGACCAGGCTGGCCTCGAACTCATAGAGATCTGCCTGCCTCTGCCTCCCGAGTGCTGGGATTAAAGGCGTGTGCCACCACCGCCCCGCCGGTAAATAAATCTTTAAAAGGAAAGTAAGTTAAAAAAAAAAACAAAAACAAAAAAAAGATGATCATAAAAATATTTCTGTTTTGCTTTATTATAAGTATTCTGCTTTGAAAGGGGATACTAACAAACCAATGGAGCAAAAAGTGCATAAACCTTTACTGGCTTCCACGCCTCCCCAAAGTATTTGTGGAAAGGATGTTTAAAAAAAAAAGGAAAGAAAGAAGGAAGAAAGGAAGGAAGGAAGGAAGGAAGGAAGGAAGGAAGAAAGAAAGAAAGAAAGAAAGAAAGAAAGAAAGAAAGAAAGAAAGAAAGAAAGAAAGAAATCAGTGAATTCGATCCTGCTCGTGTCCGAGTCTTACGGCCACTTTATGTCTTTGCTTTTTGTCGTTTGACTTCTTTTCCTTTGACTGCGGGCTGAGAGTAAGGCACTGAATAAGCTCTGTGGTCGGCCTGGCTGAGAGCTGGACCCTGTTCTCCAGTCACAGTTTGGCAAGTTAAGGGGTAGAGCTTTGACCAAGGATAGAGCTAGGATGGTCACCAGCGAGACGGGCCCAGCTCCAGGTTGCTCTGTCATGGAACTTTTCGGAGTGCCTGTTCTGGAGGGGCCTTTATCACTCGGCGTTTTCCTAATTGCCGGGAGGTGCCCACCCAAGGCCCCTTCTTTGAAAGCCCCGTTTCGCTCAACAGAAATCTGAATCTATGGGGTTTGGTTTTGGTTTTCTTCTCGAGATTTCACTGTTATGGACTAATAAAGTAGTAGCTTTTACTAATTTTCAGAAAGCCAAAGGAATTTCTAAAAGATGGATTCTTCTACCCAGGGGCTCTGGAATGAGGAGGGATCCATAGAGAGCCTGCCCTGCCTGGGCAATCCACGAAAGGAGTAAGGTGAGTATCGGGAAAGACCGTCTTGCAAGACAAAACTACGCTGTGTAGTTTTGGAGCCTGCTCTGGAACTAGCTCTTGTAGACCAGGCTGTCCTCGAACTCACAGAGATCTGCCTGCCTCTGCCTCCCGAGGGCTGGGATTAAAGGTGTGCGCCATCACTGCCCAGCTGGTCCTGGAAGTTCTTTCTGCCCAGATGACCCTCAGAGGCCAAAAACCAGGCCTTGGGGTAGGTACCATGTGCCACTGAGGAGAGGAGGATAGGTCTGCACATGGCCGTGGGAAGGTCGTGTCCGCCCCTCCACCCCCACCCCCCGCAATTCTTTCTCTTCTAGTTTCTAAACTCTGTAGGATCATGGGGTCGGGCTCGCTGGGCCTCATCTCCAGGCACATACTGCTTTCAGGCAAAGTCCCTAAACCCAGACTTCAACTTTCCACTTCCTGTTGAATCGCTGGGGGGGGGGGAGGGACTGTATAGTTAATTTTATCTACTTGACCCACACTGGAGACACCTGGGGAGAAGGAAGGCTCCACTGAGGAACTGCCTCTGTCAGACGACCTGCAAGCAAGTCTTCCGAGGCGTTTTCTTGACTGTCGATTGGCGTGGGAGGGCCCAGATGACTATGAGCGGTGCCACCCCTGGGCAGCCGGTCCTGGGTTATGTAAGAAAGGTAGCTGACCCTACTTTGGGATCCAGCCAGTAAGCAGTGTTCCTCCACTTCAGTTCTGCTTCAGTTCCTGCCTCCAGGTTCCTGCTTTGAACTCTTGCCCCAACTTCCCTCAGTGAGGGACTGTAACCTATAAAGTAAAACCAACCCTTTCCTCCCATGTATGTTTTAGGCTGGGGTTTAGCGGTAGCAACGGAAAGCAAACTATGGCAGAGGCCCAGCACAATTCACTTTGCTTGAGCGATGGCTAAACATCTTTCCTGGTTTGTCAGTACCAAAACCAACAGGAATCCCAGCTGTTGGCAGCTGTACCGCCTGTGATGGGGCATGCCTACTGTGCCAGCACTTAGGATGCTGAGGCAGGAGGATGGTGAGTTGGCTGGTCTCATAGGCAAACTGTGCCATGGAAAGGGAGGAGATGAAAGAGGGAGGGAGGCAAAACTAAGATATCCATGAACGGATTGCTTTTCCACTCAGAAACAAACTATATATCTTAACAGTTTGCCTAATGCTGAATGGGGGGGCACACACCATTTCTATAAGCTGGGATTCTCATATTCTGTGACCCGGATACCCAGAAGGATTTGATATGCTGCCAAGAGATATGGACATAGCATTATAATTATAGAGGAAATGGTCCCTGGGGGTAAAATGGACAGGGCCTTGTTCACTGATACCATGTTGTCTGCTGATAATATGTCCACATGATACCATACCACAGTTTCTAGCTGTGGACATCAGTACTAGAAATCATGGCTACTTTGGAAAGTCTTTTCCTTTTTGGATGATATATTTTTTTAAATTTATTTATTTATTATGAATACAACATTCTGCCTCCATGTATGCCTGCACGCCAGAAGAGGGCGCCAGATCTCATTACAGATGGTTGTGAGCCACCATGTGGTTGCTGGGAATCGAACTCAGGACCTCTGGAAGAGCAGCCAATGCTCTTAACCACTGAGCCATCTCTCCAGCCCCATTGGATGATATTTTTTAAACTTCAGTGTCAGTGTTTACTGTTAGGAGAATTTTCCCCTTGTGTTGCTTGTGCTAGGAATCATGCACGGCCACACACATGCTAGCTAGGCAAGCACCGTACTGCTGAGCGCTGAGCTGCCCAGGAATGGGATGCACTTACAGAGCTGATGTCCCGCAGTCCAACGTGGTGGCACACACCCGTTGTTCCAGCAACTGGGAGGCTGAGCTAGGAGAACCAACAATTGAGAGCAGATGTGGGGGGGAAGGGGTAGTGGAAGGGGAGGAAGGAAAGAAGAGGAGGACAAGGATGAGGAGGAAGCAAAAAGGAAGCGTTTCCAGACTGCTGAGGAAGGTCAGAGGGTAAAGACATCTACCGCTAAACCTGAGTTCAGTCCCAGAACCCACGTGGTGAAAACAGAGAACTGACTCCTGAGGTTGCCCTCTGACCTCCACACACATGACACAGCATGCACACATGTACACCCTACACATACTAAATAAAGAAATGCAATAAAATAATAAAAGAAACCATTCACTCCCATGAACACTTAAGGAATTTTCATTCATTCTTTTTTATTATTAATTTTTATTGTTTTTATTGAGCTATATATTTTTTTCTCTGCTCCCTTCCCTTCCTCCCCCTTCCCCTTCTGTCCTCTCCCATGATCCCCACGCTCCCAATTTACTCAGGAGATCTTGTCTTTTTCTACTTCCCATAAAGATTAGATCTTTCCTTCTTCTTTATCAAAGCCCAAGTTTCAGCGAAAACACCAGTCAGTAGGCCAGATTCACGGAACCAAACCGGGGTTCAGATTTCTTATTCTAACCAGGTTCTAAGTGGAGGTCTATATTTTTGTGCTCAAGGTTATACTAAGTATAAATCTCTCTACCTACTCCATAATTTTTCCTTCTCTTAATGACATGAGAGTTCATTACAGAATGACAAGTGACATAGATCATCAAAAGAAACTGCGAAGACCACTTGTATCCAAATTCTACCCTGCAGGTTGGGAAGGTAATATATCTAGGAAGGAGGGCCCCCCCCCGAGTGTGGTGGCACAAGCCTGCAACTGAAGCATTCAGTAGTTCAAAGGTAGGCAGAGCTCTATAGCAAATTCCAGGCCAGTCAGGGCTACACAGTAAGACCTTGTCCCCTAAAGGTATAATAATAATAACAATAATAATGTAATAGTAATAATAAGTAATAATACATTAAAAATAACAAAGCTAGAAAAGACACATGATTTTTTTCCCTTCTTACGTGTATGTGTGGATATGCACAGGTGCATGCTGAGGAGGGCGTCAGATACTCTGGAGATGGGGCTCCAGGCAGCTGTGAATGGCCAGATGTGGGGTGGGTTCTGGAAACTGAACTTGGGTCCTTTGGAAGAAAAGCAAGTGCTTCTAACTGCTGGGTTCCAAGGATGCATTTCTTTTTTCTTTTCAAGATTTATTTTATGAGTATGGGTTTCTTACCTGTATATATGTATGTGTACCATGGATGTGCCTCGTACCCTCAGTGACCAGAAGAGGGTGACCGATCTCCTGGGTCCGCAGTTACAGGAGGTTGTGAGTCACCCTGTGGGAAGAGGAAACTGAACCTGGCCTCACTCAGCCATCTCTGCAGAGCCAAAGATACATTTCTTTACTCCCAAATATAAGCAGTTCCTTACAGTAGGTACATGAAACCACCTAGTCCAAACAGAAGGTTGAAAAATCCAAAGACCTGATGGATTGGTAGGCACCTGGCTAGTCTTGGGCCTATTCATTCCTTCAACAGCTGGGCTCTGGAGCAAAACAGACCAACTTCCTCCTTCACAAAAAGTGTCTGCGACCTACCTGATGGTTCAACACACAATTAACAAGGAAACACATACGTAAAGAGAATTTTCGTTGCCACCAAAGTAGTGAAAATAATAAAGCAAGTGGCTGGTGATGGTGTCCCTCAGTCTGAAGAGGCCTTTCTGTGAGGGTACCAGGGAGTTGGTTCATTTTCAAACTCTACTAACAGTCCCAAGTGCTCACTTTCAGTGGCTTGGACAAGAACTGGTCATTGGCTGATGCTCAGGACCCCAGGCCACCGTCCCCTGCAGGTCCAAGTCGGGCCACTTCTCTCCCCTAGTCCCTTCCTGGGTCAGGAAGGGGCAGACTCCTGCCCCCTTTCCTCAGGGCTCTTCCCTGTTGTCTTCACTCTCTCTAAGGGGCAGGCCTCAGGATGTGGAGCGTTGCAAATAGCCGCAACAGCTGCAGCTGGAGGTGGCTGCCCGGGCAGCGTGCCAGCTGCTGCCACGGCAGGAGCCAAGGCCTCTCTGGCCTCTCGCGTGCCCCTGTGAGCAGCCCACAGCGATGAGGGCCAGTGCACTGGCGCAAAGGGTAGCTTTCACTTTCTTGTCGTGCGCAGCGCTGACAGAGGGCAGAGGAAGAGGAGAAGGGCAAGGCCGTCTCAGGGGGGTCTGCCAGCGGCAGTAACATCTTTTGCAGACACTGAGGGGAAAGGTAACGTGAGGACCTGGGAAGCCGGCTGACTGAACCACAAACACAAACACGTGTTTAAGGTGCCCAGTCTTTCCCTAGTAGTTGGTTCGGTCCTTGTTGTGGATCGTAGATCTTTCTAGACCACCCGACACCCTTCGGTTCTGTCCGCGGAATCCAAGGCCTTGCATTCTACCACCAAGACACATCCCCAGCCCTTTCTAAATTTTTTTTCTTCCCTGGGTTTCTGCCAACCACGAGAGTCCTGTTCTCAGCCGGGTGGTGGTAGCACACGCCTCTATTCCCAGCACTTGGGAGGCAGAGACAGGCGGATCTTTGTGAGTTCGAGGCCAGCCTGGTCTACAAGAGCTAGTTCCAGGACAGGAACAAGAAGTCTAGCATTTAGGAATTTGAGGCAGAAGGATTGCCAGGAGTTCAAGGCCACCCTGGCTACATAGTGAGGTTGAGGCCAACTTGAACTGCCTAGTAAGACCATGTCTCAGAAAAAATAAAAATAAATAACACACACACACACACACACACACACACACACACACACACACACACACACAAAACCAAACCAAAAAAAACAAAAAACAAACAAAAAAAAAAAAACAAACAATGGAGGTATAGAGCCAGGCACAGTGGCACCTGTAACCCAGTACTTGAGAAGCTGAGGCAGGAGGATTGTCACAAGTTCAAGACCACCCTGAGCTACAGAATGAGTCCAGGCTGCTACCCTGAATACAGTGAGAACTTTGTCTCAAAACAAACAGGAAGAGGGGGAGGGAGGGAGGAAACAGAAGAAATAAGGAAATTTAAGGGTCAGGTGTGGTGACATACAACTGAGACGGAGACAGGAGGATTACTAGTTAGAGGACTGTCTGGAATACAGAGAGAGTTTCAAGCCAGCCAGAGCTTCATACTTGGTGGTGAGGAGGAGGCCATGGTAACTGCAGACATTAGGCCCCTGCTGGAAATGGGATCGGGCCAGGCCCCAGACAGCTCCATGCAGGCTCTGCTGGGGTGGGAGAGTTGGCTTGAGGGGGTCTCAGAGCTGGTGTGCAGGGCCTCGTCCTCTGGAAGGCTTTAGACATCGGCTCCGGCAGCAGGTCAGAGGCCGATGCTTGACTCCTCAGGGAACATGAGTTCACTGCCTGGGTCCTGCCTAGTGTGGGGAGCAGCCCCGGGTTTTCTGCCTGCGTGTCCTAGGTCCAGTCTCCCAAAGAGGAACTAACTAACCCTTTCCTTCCTCCAGGCTGGTGAAGATGCCAAAGGCTGCTCCGGATGGCAGTGTCTTTCAATAGGTACATGAAACCACCAGCCTTTTGATGCTGGTGAGCCTGGGGAGTGTCTCTGGTCAGTTTTAGCTTCTTTCTCGGCTTTTATGAGAAGAAACAAGCAAGGACCGGCAGTCCTACACCCTGTCACGGGAGAGGACTGCATTCCCTTCCTTCTGTCTTAGAGTTGTTTTGCAACCACATACACAAAATATTTTTCACCATTTGAATGTTAAGGGTTCATCTGGTGAATTGGGCATAGAGGCTCATGCTCACAAATCTCAGCAGCGGGGAGTCTGAGTCAGGAGAACCCGAGGACCTTGGAGCCCCTGGGCTTAAAACAAGGGGTTGGGTATCATGGCACATGCTGCAATCCCAGTAGACAAGAGAATCAAGAGTTCAAAGCCATCCTCAGCCACATAGCTAGCCTGGCCTATATAAGTCCCTGACTCAAGATACACAGTATATAAAACACTAGCTGGGTTTTGTTTGTTGTTTGTTTGAGACAGGGTTTCTCTGTGTAGCCCTGGCTGTCCTGGAACTCACTCTGTAGACCAGACTGGCCTTGAACTCAGAGATCCACCTGTCTCTGGCTCCTAAATGCTGGAATTAAAGGTGTGTGCTACCATCACCCGCAAAACCCCAGCCTTTTGTTTGGTTGTTTTGAGACATGGTTTCTCTGTGTCACAGTCCTAGAAGTCCTGGAACTCACAGAGATTCTCCTGCCCCTGCCTCCAAGTCTGCTTTTTAGTGGACTCTATGCATATATAGATTGATTAACCAGTACTGTGTTTTGAAATAAGGTTTGGAGAGGGTAGGGAGCACAATTATAATCTTATTATTTTTCAATTAAAACTTGTTTGGTTTGGTTTTCACTAAATTCAACATATTTTTATATTTACTTATTTTATATCATGTGTGATGAGTGTTTTGCTTGCATGTATGTGTGTGCCCCATAGGCATGCCTGGTGCCCTTGGAAGTTAGAAGAGGGCATCAGGCCGGGCGGTGGTGGCGCACACCTTTAATCCCAGCACTTGGGAGGCAGAGACAGGCGGATCTCTGTGAGTTCGAGACCAGCCTGGTCTACAAGAGCTAGTTCCAGGACTGGCTCCAAAGCTGCAGAGAAACCCTGTCTTGAAAAGAAAAAAAAGAAGAGGAAGAAGAAGAAGAAGAAGAAGAAGAAGAAGAAGAAGAAGAAGAAGAAGAAGAAGAAGAAGAAGAAGAAGAAGAAGAGGGCATCAGATCCCTTGGGAGTGGAATTACAGTTGGTAACTGGATGCTGGGAACACAACCTGGGTTCTCTGCAAGAGGAACAAATAAATGCTCTCAAACAGCTGAGCTGTCTCTTCGGACCCCTCAGTGCAATGTTAAACACCTCGGCAAATGCATCCATTTCCTCCAAGTGGAAGCTTTGCTTCTAGGGCCCTTTCTATTGCACACAAGTGTTCTGAGTTGGCCAGGAAATGAAAGAGAGAGAGAGAGAGATCTTAACGTTGAATTTTAACTCCTCCATTTTAATTGTCTGCAAAGTGAGGCCTACCTCTCTTCCAGGAGCCCTAGAAACTGCTTTTGTATGTTCTGAGAGGTTCTAACTTTCAGAAACAGGAAAATGTGAAATAAACTAATGCCCCCAACAGATAAGGTAATGAAGTCCAAAGACCTAAAGAAGCTGGAATCAGAAGCCACTGTTTATAAAAAGATCACCGTGCAGGTTTTGGAGTCCTCCTGTCTGGGTGTGCCTTGGCCACTTGTTATCTGGGAGTTCTTAGGCAAGTCCACAGGTACCTGTCCCTTCAACATGTAAAATGGACATAGAAGTCATACCGATTTCCTAAGGTTTTGATGATATAGGTGAGGGTTGAATAAAATAATTCACAGTATTACTTGACATGTCCATAGCTCAATAAAAAGCTGCTGCCTTAAAAAAAGCAGCAAATTATATAATAATTATTATAATTACTTATTAATAATAATTATGCTCATTAGCATCATATTGTTACAAAGTTGTTTTTTTTTTTTGGTATTTCAAGACAGGGTTTCTCTGTATAGCCCTGGCTGTCCTGGAACTTGCTCTGTTGACCAGGCTGGCCTTGAACTTAGAGATCTGCCTGCCTCTGCCTCCCAAGTGCTGGGATTAAAGATGCACACCACTATATCTGGCTTATTCTTTTTTTAGTATTTCAATTACATGTGTGTGCCTGTATGTGTCTGTGTACAGGCATTACCAGAGAGCGCGCTGGATCACATGGAAGTAGAGTTAAAGCAGATGTAAGCCTTCATGTGGGGGCTGGAACCAAACCAGGATCCTCTGTAAGAGCAGGAAGTTTACTTAACTGCAGAGCCATCTCTGCTGTGGCATATTAGTTTAAGATGCGTTACATTCGCTTATGGTGTGGAACATTTGTCTAATGATGCAATGATGGGCTGCATTCTTTTATGTTGCATTTGTTTAACTCTGTAAATGTTGCATTTGTTTAACTCTGTGAAACTGTTATTTTGCCTGCCTAAAACACCTGGTTGGTCTAATAAAGAGCTGAATGTCTAATAGCTAGGCAGGAGAGGGATAGATGGAGCTGCCAGGCAGAGAGAATAAATAAGAGAAGAAGAAGAAGGAATGAGCAATGGAGGAGAGAAGATGCCAGGGGCCAGCCACCCAGCCTGCAACAGAGTAAGAAGGAAAGAAAGGAATATAGAATAGAGAAAGTTAAAAGCCCAGAGGCAAAAGATAGATGGAATAATTTAAGCTAAGAAAAGCTGGCTAGAAACAAGCCATGCTAAGGCCAGGCATTCATAAGTTAAGAATAAGTCTCCATGCATTTATTTGGGAGCTGGGTGGTGGGCCCCCAAAGATTAAAAAAACCAGCTACACGTCTCTGCAGCCGTTTTATTTCTTTTGAGATATGATCTTGCTGCAGCTGTTTTAGGGTTTCTTTAGTTGCAATGAAACACCATGACCAAAAAGCAAGCTGGGGAGGACAGGGTTTATCTGGCTTTCACCTCCACACTGTAGTCCATTAGGAGCTCAAACGGGGCAGGAACTTGGAGGCAGGAACTGATACAGAGGCCATGGAGGGTGCTGCTTACTGGCTTGCTCCTTGTGATTTGCTGAGCCTGCTTTCTTATACAACCACATGCCCAGGGATGGCACCACCCACAATGGGCTGGGCCCTCCCCTCCCCCATCAATCACTAATTAGGAAAATGCCTTACAGCCCGATCTTAAGGAGGTATTGCTGTAGGAAGTCTTACAGCTTGTGGTTACCCGCCTACTAGAGCGTGGCCTCTTATACTATATATGCTGATGCAGAGCCTGAATTTTCCCCTTCTTCCCCAGCCGCCCTTTTGGGCTGCTGGATTCGGTCTCTGTTCTCCTCCATTCAAGCAGAGAATTCTGATTTGTGAGTTTACCCCTAAATAAATAACCATCTATTTCTCAATTCTGAGCTAGTGTGGGATTCTTCTAAGCGTCCTTTCCACAAGGTATTTTCTTCATTGAGGTTCTCTCCCTTCAGATGACTTTACTTGTGTCAAGTTGTCATAAAACTAACAGCCAGCACAGTAACCCAGGCTGGCCTGGAACTCACAGAGATCCTCCTGCCTCTGAGTGCTGGGATTAAAGACATGGGAACTTTGTCAATGGGTCTCACATTTGTCTTAGTATTAGAATTATCTGGGGAAGAGGATGACTAGTCTCCAGGAGAGGCCTAGGCCTCAGAAGTGTGAATCTGATAAAGAGGCTCTCTGACTCAGATGGGCTAGCATCCCGGCAAACCCTTCCTAAATAGAAATGATCATAAACCAAATGAACCGAGTATTCTCATCTACCTGATACGCTAGTGACATCGAACCATACCCCACACAGGGTCAGCAGTCTCTCCTCAGGCCTCAGGCCTGACTCAGCTGGCTGCCACTCCCCAGCATCATGGGCAGAGGATCTAATGATCAGTAGACCATGAAGAGGGATAAAGCTAAACCTCCATCTTGCTATTGTCACACCATCATGAAGTACAAAAATTCCGTGTTGGTGATTATTTGTACCAAAGACAACTCCCCTCCCCCGCACTGCCAAAACCTGTCTCCAAACTTGGCTGTGCAAATAATCATCTGTTTAAGATTTGAGCTAAAAGCTGGGTGCTGGTGGCACATACCTTTAATCCCAGCACTCGGGAGGCAGAGGCAGGCGGATCTCTGTGAGTTCGAGGCCAGCCTGGTCTACAAGAGCTAGTTCCAGGACAGGCTCCAAAGCTACAGAGAAACCCTGTCTCGAGAAAACAAAAAAACAAAACCAAAACAAAACAAAAAAAGATTTGAGCTAAAGGGGCATAGTTCAGATCAAACTATATGTCGTCTGAGCTAATAGCATTATTACCATTTGAATAAGTCAATTTAGTTTTCATTGAGGTGGTAACATAAAAAGAATTTTTTTTGGAGACAGGGTTTCTCCGTGTAGTCCTACCTGTCCTGGAATTCACTCTGTAGACCAGGCTGGCCTTGAACTCACAGAGATCTGCCTGCCTTTGCCTCCTGCTGGAATTAAAGGCATGCACCACCACAGCTAGCTCAAGATTTTATTTTATTTAATTTTTTTTACTTTTTGTGTGTGTTTGCTTGCAACATATGTACCACATGCATGCAGTACCCAAAGATTCCAGAAGAGGGTGTAGGCTCCTCTGGAACTGTGTTACAGGCAGTCATGTGCCATCGTGTGGGTGCCGGGGAATGAACCCAAGATCTCTAGATCAGCCAGGGTTCTTAACCCCTGAGCCATCTCTCCAGCTGCCTGAATTGATAGGTTTTGATTGATTCAGCAAGGAGTTTGGGTTCTCGCAATCACGTGGTGATAGCCTCAGGTCAGCTGGGTTTCTGAGGAACCATGTATAATTTTGTCAGTATTTAGACTCTTTGATATAATATATCACCCTGGGAATACACATTACTTAATTCCATCCCAGGCAGTTATTAAGAAGTTAGTTATTAAATTTAAATGCTGATAGTTCCACATAGGTTTGATTAATTCATCCTATAAAAATTTGATTCCTCAGATTCATACAGCTACAGCCTAAAGGAAGTCAGAATGGGTTGGGAGCCACTCGATTTTAAACATAATTTACAGTATAAACTTCTACAGGAGCACACATCACTTCATTCCACCCTAAGCATTCTCTGACAAACCGGTTATTAAATCAAAACGCTGTTCTTAGAAGGGGGCCCTATGCTGCCTTGTGCCTTTGACCTCATCCTGTGAGCTGCGACAGCGTGGACCCATGGTGTCCACTAACCTCCGCGAAACATGGATGGATGTGGGGGCCACTTGGCACCTTGTGCCATACAGTCTGTCAGATGAAGTGCATGTGAGGGACACCCCTCAGGCGCTAGCCAACTTCCTGTTAACAGTTTCCAGCAGTGACTTGAAATGCTAGGTTAGGAAAGGTCCCTATGTCCCCTTTCATCCCAGCACTGGGGAGGCAGAGGGAGGAGGATCTCTGAGTTCAAGGCCAGTCAGGGCTATAAAGTGAGACCCTTTCTCAAAGTGAGAAAGAAAAACAAAAGACCCTGAGAACCCTCTCTTCCTAGCAGCTCTACATCTGGCCATGGGTTTGGGATTCACAAGCCACTTGCACTATCTGTGATGTATCCACAGTTGGACTGAATTAAACTAGCCTCTAGCTACTGAGCTGCAATGTTCAGCAAGTTAAAAAGCAGGGGATTATATGTCTATTTTGCCTCTATAGAATAAACTATTTATTAGGGTCTGTCAGGGCTTTCTAGAGGAAAGGAATTTATAGACTCTGTGTGTGTACATATATGTATATATGGATTTATTATCCAAAACTATTGGTCCTGCTAGTTTGACAATGACTATCTGCCAATGGAAGACCCAAGAATCCAGTAGTTGTTCAGTTCACAGGGCTGGACATTTCAGCTGGTCTTCAGTGTGTGCTGAAATCCTGAAGACAAAGGTTCTAAGGCCAGTGAAGGATGGACTTGCCAGAGAGAACAAATAGGCCAAGAGAGCTGGCTTCCTTCTGCCATTTCCTTTGCATAGGCTGCCAGCAGAAGGTGTGGCCCAGTTTAAAGGTGGGTCTTCCCACCTCAAAAGCTCCAGAAGGTGGGTCTTCCCAAATTATTTAATTAATAATTTTAAAAAATCGCTTACAGGTGTAAATAGCCTCGTGGGCTTTAGTTAATTCCAGATGTAGTCAGGTTGACAACCAAGAATAGCCATCGCAAGGGTCTATATTCACAAAAACAAAAAAAAAAAGAAGAAAAAAACAAAACAAAAAGACAAAACAAAAAAAACCCATCCCCCTAAAACCCACAAAGAAATAACATCAGTGAAAATGCAAAGCACAGTCAAGGGAGCTAGTGTGCCGAGCTGGGGCCAAGATGGAGGTTAGTCTGGGCTATCTAGGGAGCTCCAGACCAGCCCGGGTACATACACACACAGAGAGAGAGACCCCATACAGAGAAGGGTAGAAAGAGTGGGAGAAAGGAGAGAGGGAGGAGAGAGGAAAAGTGGTGCTAAAATTCCTTCCATGGGGGAGATGTGAAAAATGTGTCCCCCACCACTTCCCTAAGTCCCAACAACAAACCAACGTGTGATTCCATCCTAGTTTGCTCTGGGAAACCATTGAGTTTATGGAGCTTCCTTATAGAGCAGTGGGTAGGAGCATGGGTGGGCGGGGGTAGGTGGGAGTGGGGGTGTGTGGCCTAAAAGCAGTCACACTAGAAAGTTTACCCCCAGAGCTGATGATGACTTCCGTGTGTGTGTGTGTGTGTGTGTGTGTGTGTGTAGTTGGAGCCCACTCCACTGTTTCTTCCTTACTGACATACTCTAACCCCTCCCTAAGGCCACATGCAGTTAGGGCAGAGCCTCAAATAACTGGTTGGGAGGGGTGGCCGGATGCTACAGCGAGGGTGCCACAAACTTCCTTCCAGGACAGAAGGTCAACAGTCAGCTGTTGTGATTGGTTGTGATTGGCTCTTTGAGCAGGCCCAGCCAAACTCCTGAAAACGGTGGCAGTTTGGCTTGGAGGATAGTGCCTTACAATAGCAAGGGCGATGGCTGAGCAGACACTGGTGCCTGCCGCCAACCCGGATGACCTGAGTTTAATCTCTGTACCCTACATGGTAGAAGGAGAGAAGGGACTTCAGCCTCTGACCCCCAAATGCCCAAGAGCATGTACACACACCACCCACACACTAAACACATGTAACACATTTTAAAGAAAAGACTGCTGTCTAAGAAGAAAAAAAGAGGGCCAGGCGATGGTAGCACATACCTTTGATCCCAGCACTCAGGAGGCAGGCAGAGCTCTGTGAGTTCGAGACCAGCCTGGTCTACAGAGGATAGCCAGGGCTACACAGAGAAACCTTGTCTTAAAGAAACAAAAACAAAAACACAAAAAAAGAGGAACAAGCCGGGCAGTGGTGGCCCATGCCTTTAATCCCAGCACTCGGGAGGCCGTAGGATCTCTGTGAGTTCGAGGCCAACCTGGTCTACAAGAGCTAGCTCCAGGACAGCTAAGGCTGTTACACAGAGAAACCCTGTCTCGAAAAACCAAAAAAAAAAAAAAAAAAAAAAAAAAAAAAGAGAGAGAAACAAAGACTTGAGGTTTGCTTCAGAGGGCAAAGCACCTGTCAAGAGGGCCTCAGATGACAAGCACGTGAAAGGCCTAGACCTGAGTTTGATCCCAGAATCCTCGTGAGAAAACTGGGCCCAACTTTTCATCAAGATGGCACCAAAAGTGAAGGAGGAAGTGAAGGCTTTGAAAGCAAAAGGCAGTACTGAATGCTGCTCGCAGCCATAAAAAGATCCGCACACCACCCACCTTCCAGACACACAGATGCCACGGCTCCAGAAGCAGTCTAAACACCCTCAGGAAGGTGCCAGGATGCACAAGCTGGACCCGCACCTGCATTGTCACCAAGTTCTCCTGACCACTGAGTCGCTGTGTTCACATCCACGCTTGAGTTCATTGTGGATGTCAAGGCCAACGAGCGCAGGATCAGATAGGCTGAGCAGAGACTCTGACGGGACTGACTGAAGTCAACACCCAACCAGGCCTGACAGAGAACAGAAGGTGTGATGTTCTGTTGCTCTCACACTCTGCCTGTGGCCGACACAATTGAGGTTGTCTAAATTGAGGTCTTCCAGCTTTAGCTGAACCGATCAAGAAAATTCTTCATAGGTGTGCCCAGAGGGCCTGCCCGTTGACTCCAGATTCCGTCCGACAACCAACGTTAAACAACACAGTGGAAATAGGTCTCACTCACCATGAAGTCCAAGACTTTCCTCTCTTTCAAAGGAGGGGAGTTCTGCAGGGGCAGAATCCCCACCCAAATATAAATGCGATCAATGCATTTCCAAGAAGGTCTTTACCAAGTCAAACTGTGACCCCTTCTGCGTGCTCACTCCCCAGCTCTGACAACAGCTATGCCTGCAAGACGAGACACTTTAGCGTTATTTACCTCCTTGTTTTAAGGAACCAATTGTGGTTATTAAGCCTGGAAATAAGGCAATATGTGAAAATAATAAACACACACCTTTAATCCCAGCACTCGGGAGGCAGAGGCAGGTGGATCTCTGTGAGTTTGAGGCCAGCCTGTCCTACAGCGTGAGTTCCAGGACATCCAGGGCTATTAGAGAGACCCTGTTTTACAAAGTAGATAAATAAAAACAAAGTCACTCAAGAAGCTGGTGGAATGGCAGAGTGGTTACGTACCTGCTGTTCTTGCAGAGGACCCAGGATCAGTTCCCAGGACCCAGGTGGCTTCTCAGAGCTACCTAACTCTGGTAGGTAACTCCAGTACCTACTTTGACATCCTCTTTGACACCTATGGGCTAATACAACCACATGGTACATATACATAAGCTCAGTTTCACACACATGCACATAAAACAGAAATAGGCTTTAATAAATAAAGAAGTTACTCAGTGTATGGTAAGTTTTCAGCCATGTTTTGAACATGGCATGTACCAAATGGTCTTATTAATTATTATAATTTTATTATGGGAATATTTGTCTTTAATGACAAATGGCACATACATACATACATATTTATCAGTGTGTACACATATTAGCATGTATAAACAGAGATGTGTCTAGCTTTCCTGATTGTTCAAAAGAATCTTTGATCGGGAATAAATTCACCGCAGTTTGCTGTTATTGGGTCACCTGTTTACACTGATGGAAGAAAAAACACGAGCTGAGGTTTGAAGTGGCTTACTTAGTCCAGCTAATTATTAAGCTCCAAGACTCACCATTGGAATTCTACTTGTAGTATCAAAGCGACTGTGGCCATGCGGGACATATTTCATCAGTCAATGAAATGGTCAAACCTGCACTAGAGAGCCACCATCACCAGAGAACAACAGGAAGGAACCTCAGTGTTCACCCAGACCTCGGCCTTCATTTGACTGAGGAAGCAGGAGTTTGAAGAGGCTAGGTGACAGCAACGGGGACTGAGGGGACGTCGGGTGGGGCATTCCAAAAGTCGGCTTTTGCCTTCTTTCTTAGGCTCTATCCAATCTCATTATCCACAGGGAGTGCCACCCTTTGTAGAGGAAGAACCCCACCTCTTCCTGATCATACCGGTGGGCGTGTGTATTCTGTCTCTCTCATAGGCCGGCCTTGTAAGATCCTCAGACACCACATGTGTGCCTGATGCCCATGGAGGCTCAAAAAGGGTGTTGGATCCCCTGAAACTGGACAGTATGAGCTGCTATTTGGGTGCTGGGAATCAAAGCTGGCCCGTCTCTCTAGCCCTGATTTCTTTTGAACTAAGTTCTTTGCCTGGTGTTAGAATTTCAGTTAAAACTAGTGACTAAATTTGCCCTAGTGGTGGGAAGTACAGATGGGATGGATATTGACTTGAAAGATGAGTCCCTACACAGCTGCCTATGGCAAGACTATTGTATGGGTAGGGGGGCATTCCTGCACACGTGTGTACTCAGTACCCTTGAGGGGCCATACAAAGGCATAAAATATGTCTGGTTCATTCATTTGGAAGTGGACAAAAGATACAGTCAGGGAGCCCTCAGAAGGCTGTAATCATTTCAGGAGAGCTCAGTGTCTTTAGAGAGGACAGCCTGCATCAGCGGACATGTTTTTGCCATTCAGACCCCAAAGTCTCCTTACGAAATGCTGACAATAAGATCACCATGTGCCCACTGTGTTTTCTTTTCTGGAGATGGCAGAAAAGAGCAGGCCTCACCCTGCAGATCTAAAAAGGACACAAATTCCTCCCTTAAACATTACATGGAGTTCCTCCTCCTCTGGTGTTGAATTATAGAGACAGATACTTTTGTTTGAGCCAAGAAGGCCGTGTGCCTGTGTCTCTGACGAAGCAACTGCGTTTCACAAGAGGCTTTTTATTTATTTATTTATTTATTTTTTCAAAACCTGATTTTTCCTGAGGCATTTAGAAAATGTTGTGCTGTAACTTTGCACCGTCAGTTTTTCCTGGTCCCCAAGGCACCGTCATGAGTTGGTGAGAGGAAAGATACTGTCTACGAGGCAAAGTGAAGGCCAAGGGACATGAGCGGGGCCACGTGGTGACTCAGATTACCTGCTGGGGCAGTTTCTTAATCAGTTGGAAGGTTCGCCACTTAAACAGCAGGACGCATTTGTTCCTTTAGAAGCTTTAAGCTGTTTCTAATGGTCAGCTTCAGGGTTGGGCTACAGCTCAGTGACAGAGGGCTCACCTAACACGCACGGGGCTCTCTGTTCAATCCTCAGTACTGAAAAGATAAAGCCAGCCCAGACAGGGTTACAACGCAGTTGACAGAGTGCTGTCTAGCACGCGGAAAGCCCTGGATTCCATCCTCCATGTCACATAAGAGGGGAGTGCTGTCTCGTCCCAGCACAGGGGTGATACATGCAGGAGGATCAGGAGCTGGACGCCATCTTAGGCTATAAAGTGAATTCAGTGCCAACCTGGGATACATGAGACTTTGTCGATTGATCAATCAATCAATCAATCAATCAGTTAGTCAGTTAGCATTAAAGAGGATATTACCTAGTTTTCATTCACTATTCTGAGCCAATAAAATTAAAATAAAGATAAATCTCAGAATTCAGACAGGGTAGCATAAACCTGTCACCTGAGGACCTGCTTAGGAGGTAGAGGGATGAAGGTGCCAAATTCAAGGTCAACCTGAGATTCATAGCAAGTTACAGGCCATTCTGCGCTACATGATAAAATCCTGTCTCAACAATCAATCAACACTAAATGAAGTATCTATGAATGTGTGTAGAAATTTTTCTTCACAATAAATCTAGAGACAGTCATTCTCAAACCAAAGAAGCCTACTTGGAAGTTGCCTCAAGCTTGCGAAGTTACTGTCATGAGGTAGGTCCGTGTCCTCATGATGACCCATGTTCCTGCCCCAACAGTGTCCCCGGGAGAAAAGTGTCCAAGGGCAGCAACACTGAGCCCCGGCCCACTTGCTCTTTCACAGTTCTTCTCAGACATGACTTTCTAATCTCACTTACAGCCTTGTCTGGGTGGTCATCGAAGAAAAGCATGGAAGGCCGGGCGTTGGTGGTGCACACCTTTAATCCCAGCATTTGGGAGGCAGAGGCAGGCGGATCTCTGTGAGTTCGAGGCCAGACTGGTCTACAAGAGCTAGTTCCAGGACAGGCCCCAAAGCAACAGAGAAACCCTGTCTCGAAAAACCAAAAAAGAAGAAAGCAAAGCATGGAGGGATGCCAGACACTGCTGGAACCTCACCTGTTCACCTGCAGTAGCTGGTTTATGCTGCCCATCAACTCATACATCTCTGATGCTCTGCCGTGTGGAAACTCACAGGTTCTGAGTCAATGAAAGTATCTCAGACGATGGCTGGAGTCTTAGGCCCTTGTACTGGCATTTGGGCATTAACCTTGGCATGTTGAACAGTCTTGGATCCTTTATCTTTTCCTATTTCCCTGTTTGTTGTGTGTGTGTGCACACACACATGCATACACATACACACACACACACACACACACACACACACACATACCTGTGCAGGTCAGGACAACTTTCAGGAGTCAACAAGTCATCAGGATTGACCTCAAATGCCATTCCCTCAGCCTGTGTCTTTTTTTTTTTTCCGAGACAGGGTTTCTCTGTAGCTTTGGAGCCTGCCCTGGAACTAGCTCTATAGACCAGGCTGGCCTCGAACTCACAGAGATCTGCCTGCCTCTTCCTTCTGAGTGCTGGGATTAAAGGCGTGCGCCACCACCACCCAGCCAGCCTGTGTCTTGTAGGCGGCATTAGTGCAAGCAGTTGTGTGTAAGCCTCTCCAGCCACATCCTATAGCAGATTCGCCTCCCAGACACTGATCTGGCAGCTAAACCGTGAGGTCAGTCATACCGTAAGGGATGAGAACACGACTCCCAGCAAAGCATCGCCAGTAAGAAAATCCCTAGAATTCTTGGCAACATGGTGATTTATCGTTACTCACTGTGATGTGTGGGCTTTCTCTAAACTGATGTTTAGGGAAATGTTTCATTCCCATTGAGTATAGGAAGAGACCTTGAGGAGAGCCGGGGAGTGGCACAGTGGTTAGTGCTTGTCTAATGTGTATCAGGCACTGGATTCTACAATTCCCACCACTATCCCAGTGAAAAGGGTAGGAAAAAAGAAAGAGGGTCTCACTGTGTAGACCAGGATGCTGTCAAATTCATAGAGATCTGCCTGCCTCTGCCTCACTAGTGCTGAGATTAAAGCACCGTTACACCAAGCTTTTATTTTTTTCTTCCTTTTAGTTCTTGATGAGTTGTGGGGTCCCTCTCTCTACAGTCCAGGGTGGCCTCAGACTGGTTCCTCCTGCCTCAGCATTCCAAGTACTGGAATGACAGGTGTGTGCCACCACACCAGGCTCACCTCATCTTTTGATGTGTTCACCTTCAGCCTAGAATGAAGACATTTGCATTCCAGGTATTTTGATCTTAAATGTAAGTTTACTAAAGGGAACATATCCATGAAATCTAAAGTGAATGTTCCTCATGTTCTTGTTAAGCAATGATTTGTAGAGGCCCAAGTTCCTCCATTTTGTTATCCTTTCTTCCCTCAACTCATAAGAAAAAAAAAAGGGCTGGAGAGATGGCTCAGAGGTTAAGATCACTGCCTGCTCTTCCAAAGGTCCTGAGTTCAATTCCCAGCAACCACATGGTGGCTCACAACTATCTGTAATGGGGTCTGGTGCCCTTTTCTGGACTGCAGGCATACACACAGAATATTGTATACATAATAAATAAATAAATATAAAAAAAGAAAAAAACAAGAGAAAAAACTACATCAGTGTTGTGGAATATTACTTTAACTAGGCAAAGATGTGTTACATTTGTTTATACTGCATTTGTTTAGCAATGTAAAGATGTGTTGCTTTGCCTGCCTAAGGCACCTGATTGGTCTAATAAAAAGCCGAATGGCCAATAGCTAGGCAGTAGAGGGATAGGCGGGGCTACTGGCAGAGAGAATAAGTAGAAGGAGGACTCTAGGCTCATGGGGAGAGTGAGATAGAAGAGGACGAGAAAGAAAGAGAAGGAGATGTCCAGGGCCGTCCAGCTAGACACAGAGTAGGACACACAGAATGAAAGAAAGGTAAAAAGTCCCAAGGCAAAACATAGATGAAGAGAAACAGGTTAAATTAAGTTATAAGAGTTAGTGGGACGCCAGGCGGAAGTGGCACACGCCTTTAATCCCAGCACTCGGGAGGAAGAGGCAGGCGGATCTCTGTGAGTTTGAGGCCAGCCTGGTCTACAGAGCTAGTTCCAGGACAGGCTCCAAAGCTACACAAAGCTACAGAGAAACCCTGTCTCGAAAAACCAAAAAAAAAAAAAAAAAAAAAAAAAAAGTTAGTGGGACAAGCATAAGATAAGGCTAAGCACTCATAACGGATAATAAGTCTCCGTGTCATGATATGGGAGCTTGTTTGTGGCTCAAGAGAAAGCCTGCCATCCAGCAAGGAATAGAGAATGTGAATTTTCATTCTATTAAGTTAGCTAGATTTTTGAAAGAGATTTTTATTTTTTCGTTTTCATTTTTCAAAAAAGGTTTCTCTGTGTAACCCTGGCAATCCTGGAACTTACTCTGTAAACCAGGCTGGCTTCCAATTCAGTGATTCATCTGCCTCTGCCTCCCAAATACTGGAATTAAAGGCATATGACACCACTGCCCAGCAAAAAAAAAAAAAAGATATTTAAATTTTATGGTGTGTATGTGAGTGTTTTGCCTACATGTATGTCTGTGCACCGTGTGTATAGTGGCTGCAGAGGCTAGAAGAGGGTGTCAGCTCCCTTGATACTGAAGTTAAGAGATTGCTGTGAGTTGCTGTGGGTGCTAGGAATCGAATCCAAGTCCCCTGGAAGAGCAGTGTTCTTAGTCATCTGTAATTCCTGCCCCGGGGATCTGACACCCTCTTCTTGTCTCTATGGGCACTGCATGCACACACATGCCATGAAGGTAGTTTTACACCCATGCACATAAAACAATAATAACAATAAAAAAATTAGACATGGGCTGGGTGGTCCACACTTTTAATCCCAGCCCTCAGGAGGCAGAGGCAGGTGGATCAAGTGAGTTGGAGGCTAGCCTGATCTATACAGTGAGTTCCAGGTCAGACATAGTGAAACCCTGTTTCACGGCAAACAAACAAAGTGGGGGTGCTGGAGAGATGGCTCAGTGGTTAAGAGCCCTTATGTTGTCCCATGGAACATGTGTAGATCTTGCATGCAGTCTTGAAGAGAGGGCAGCCTTCAGCGGCCAGGTAGTGTCCTACTTCAAAGACACCAAGACCAGCTTCCCTCGAGAGTGATCCCAACTTGGAAATGTCATGGGAGGCAGACGTAGGTGGATCTCAAAACAAAATGAACCACCGGAGACACCAGACAAGCTGCAAAATGAGTCGATACCATCCCTGGAGTTTCCACACACTGTCTCTTAGAGAGAACACAGGATCCCAGGGCATTGATGCTACGTGCATAGTTGTGACATGACTTAGTGGGGGCTCTCAGCTTCCTCTCTGAGAGCTCATCTACATGAAGGTTAGTATGACTGCTTTAACAAAACAGGCATAGCTTTTTCAGGGGTGGATCAGATGTGTCCAGAAGCCCCCCCTTTTTTAAATTCAATTGGGCCTATTAATTTTCCATATCATTTCAGGACCTTATTCTGAAGTGATCTTCAGGCCAATTTTAAGTATGTGATTCTCTGGTCTTTGAGCTAATTTTGAAGAACAAAATAATAATAATAGTAGTAATAATAATAGCATTTGAGGATGTCATAAGTTGGACTTGCCCGCATTTAAGGGTCAAAGCTGTTTTAGAGCCGAAACGATCCCTCTCATTCTAAGACTTTCATATGTACGCACATGTACACACCAAGAGCTACATGCAGTGTCTGCGTCTTACTACCCCACAACACGATAAACATTCTAAGAAGTTTGCCAGTCTCCGGGCTTTGCCTCCTGGTGTGATTTTATCACACTGCTTTTTGCAGAACGACTATAGGCTAGCTGAAATTTGTTACTAGTATTTCCATTATTGATTCTCCACTCTGAGGATTGGCATCGCCTTCAAGGATGTTGACTTAAGTAATTTCCAGCAGGGCTAAAGATAACCTTTCTCTCTAAGGCTCTCTCTCTCTCTCTCTCTCTCTCTCTCTCTCTCTCTCTCTCTCTCTCTCTCTCTCTCTCTCTCTTTGTCTCTCTCTCTCTCTCTGCAAAGTCATCGAGCGAGGCAAGATTAACCCACCACAACTGAAACAGATCAAAGTCAGTGTAGAGTCCAGATTTCACCCGTGGAGCGTGCAGAAGCAGATGGACTTGCAGCATGTCAGGGTCCGCGGCTCAGCTCATGGAAGAAGCCTGCAGGACTGGGGACCCACGGAAGCCTGCAGGACACAGCATCTGCCTCGGAATTGTAGTTCTCCAGCGTAAAACACACCAAGAGTACCACAGGAGGCTGCGGGGTCCGCTCAAGGGAAGCCCTGCTCCCCAGGAGCCCACGGAGCCTTCCAGGAACCCGTGATGGGTGATCAATGGACAGACCGACCCGACGGACAGCAAAGCCCAGGCTCCGAGGTCAAGGACTCCGTAGCCGCCCCGCTCCTCCTCCCTACCCCCTTCCACTTCCCACTCCAACTACCTGAGGCTTCTTTCCCCTTCCCGGTACAGGCTCCTTGCACATTTTCTCCCTTTTCTCCCCTTCCTCTTTATCTTCTTTCCCCCTACTTTATCTTCTTTCCCCCTCTCCTCCATCTTTCCTTCGCCTCTTCCACACCCCTTCCCCCTCCTCTCCTCCTTTTCGTCTCTTCACTTCCCCCTCCCTCCTGTACCTTCCCCTCTTCCTCTCTTCTCCTGGCTGCACCTGGGTTTCGCTCACACAGTCTGGGGCAGCATGTGGTTCCTAGAGTCTCGGTCAGGAATTCCTAAGAGCAAGTTTAGGCTAGCAGCTCCACTTTGCGTCCGCGGCCTGCAGACAGCTCCACTCCTGTGTCCGCGGTGTTGTGCTTTTGGGGATGTGGCACCGGTAGCCACACGAATTTTAGGGGACCGAGGGAGAGGCAGAGGAGAGCAGGCAGCGAATGAGGCAGGAAAGCCGCCTCCACAGCCGAATCTGGTGTTTCTGTAGCTGTGCGGGGGGAAGGTGGGTGTAATGATCAGGTAGCCTCAATAAAAGTATAGTTGAGACCGCGCAGAGAAGAAAGTGGGTGGGATTCTACTCTCAAAATTGATGGCGGCTTTTTGGTCTTCCGGGGATCCACCTTCCCAAGTCGGGAGCTTGGGGCCTGGGTATGATGAGGGCGTGTGCAGAGCGCCTGGTTTCCCTTGGGTCAGTTAGCTGGGTCTGACAAGCGGGCAGGCAGTAAATCTAGCTGATGGGCCAGGCACCGTGCTAACCGCCTCTCGGACTTCATTGGCACCAATCCTTATAACGATGTGTGTGTGTCTCCTTTAGACAGATTGAGGTGTGAGTAGGCTAAAGGGGCTTGGCCATGACCACGCCACACAGCTCTTCTTGTGTCTCCGGGTCTCAAAACTGACTCCAACATTCCTGATTTGACTTAAAGAGTCCGGGAGTCTTTGGGCAACCTGGTTGCTGAGCAACACCTGGTTAGCGCAGGCCAAGAGCTGGGGGATTCACAATAGGCCCTCTCAGCTCAGCTGCCTCTTCAACCCCCTGGGGTGTTGCTGCAGCCAAGTCTGTGTGTGATAGGGCTGCATAATTCGTCTCCCTGCGGTTTCTTAGGGAATTTCCCTAGGCCCTAGACTAGGAACCCTGTGCAGAAGGACTGCACCACCCAACAAGATTTAAAAGTCACCCCGACTCCCATATTCAGCAAAGCAATAATGAGGGGCTGACCTGGTCGAAGTTTGAAGGCTTGCTGGAGATGCACTCAGTCATTTCTGATGAACTCTAGAAGGATGTCTTGGGACAAACTGAGATTTCTGGCCCTGAGGACACACTTTTCAAGGTGTTTGCTTTGGACACGAAAGAAATGGAGGCTTGGGAAGAGATGATGGGACAGTTAGGATCCAACATGCTGTCTGCCCTTTTCTCTTTCTTCCCAGCAAGCAGAAAACACCCCATCATGATGGTTGGAGAACCCCCCCAAGGAGGTTTTTCTGCTTCCATGGTCCGGTATGTTCAGAAGTCTCCAGAACACACCCTCAAGCCCCCTTTCATGCCCACCCCCAGATGAGCTGATTTGACAAGTCCAGTCTGCTAATGGCTTGAGTGAGAAGGCTGGGCTCACATCTGGTGCCCACGCATGTCCCAGCAGAGTGCAGAAGGAATTGTTCGGGAAGTGATAGCCTAGAGTAACACCTCAGGCTGCTGTTTGGTGGCTTACTGATTTTTTTTTTTTTTTTTTTTGAGATAGTCTCTCTGTAGTTTTGCTGAGCCTGGAACTTTCTATGTAATTTGGGCTGGCCTCAAACTTGTTGTGATCCTCCTGCCTCTGACTCCTGAGCGTTAGGAATAGAGGTTGAGTCACCATGCCAAGCCATTCCAGGAAGGCTGGGAAGTTCCCTTGGCCAATAGCTCCACTCCATTATGTTAGGTTAAGAACTGAGAGCGGGGCTTTGCCATACCTTGATACCCAAACCCTGGTAGGGAGAAAGGGAAGTGGGAGGCCTGTCTGTGACTTCCAATCCCTCGGAACTGGAGTCACAGATTGTTGTAAGCCCCACGTGGGTGCTGGGAACTGAACCTGGGTTCTCTGCAAGTGGTCTTAACTGCCAATCCATCTCTCCATACCCCTCTCCTGCCCCCACTTGCTTTATAACTGTACTCAGTCCTAAAGTTTCGGTGGCTTCTCATTAGGCCCAATCCCAGCCCGGCCACATGGATGTGAGTTTACAGCGCTTGAATTTGATGAACAGTGCCATAGTAGGCCTAGAGTCCTAGAAGGTGGTCAGAGACCCCCCCTTTTGCTGGGCATCCGGGGCGGGGGAATGATCAAACGAGGCAAAGTTTAGTGTATGTCTTAGGGTTTCTGTTGCTGTGAAGAGACACTGTGAGCATGACAACTCTTATAAAGGAACACATTTAATTGGGGCGGTGGCTTACAGTTTCAGAGGGTCAGTCCATTCTCATCATGGCAGGGAGCCTGGCGGTGTGCAGGCAGACATGGTGCTGGAGAAGGAGCCAGAGTTCTACATCTTGTGCAGGTAACAGGAAGCTGACTGAGACCCTGAGCATAGGAAAGCTCAAAGCCCACCCCCACAGTGACACACTTCCTCCAACAAGAGCATACCTACAAGCATACCATACCAACAAAGCCACACCTCCTCATAGTGCCACTCCCTTTGCTGGCCATTTTCTTTCCAACCACCACAGTGCCGTGTGTGGAGTCATTCCTTCCGTAACTGCAGAGGCTCAGGGCCACTTTCCCTCCTGGCTTGCTGCTCTCTGCACTTGGGATCTATCCTGTGTACCCCACTGATTTCCTTCAGTCTATCTGTCACTATAGGGCCCTGGCGGCTGTGTGTCTCTCCGGATGCTGTTCTTAGCATCGTTCCCAGGGTGCGCAGAGGCGGAGAAGCTCTGCAAACACCACAGGCCATGTAGTTATTTGCCCTGTGAACTCAAGACCATGTAAGTGACAATGCTTTGAGCCCTGTCTGAATGAGGGACGGGGAGCCACAGGCTTGCAGTGGCAGAGTGCTAGGGGAGCTCCTTTGGGTTTTTGGCGCCTCTTCCATCATCCCTGGGAGCACGAACCACTTACTTCCGTATGCACGGGCTGCCACTGGCCCCGGTGGAAAATGATGAACGATGAATAATAAAATCGAGACGAAGTTCTACGTAAATCTTTACTGCTCACAGAGGCTGTAGAGTGATGAAGATGAAAGGGATATGAAAGATGATGGCATTTTATCTCTTCATTTTGCAGCTGTGAAAACTGAGGCCCAGGAAGGGGCCTTGTAAAACCTCCCATTGCTCGACTGCCTGGGTGGAGAGCGACACCCTTCTCTATGGCCAGAGTCCACTACACGCACCTGCACTGTCGCCCCACATCTGAAAACAGCTAAGGAGAAAAACCCGGCCTCCAAGCCTCTTCATCTCCCACTATGCTTATGGTTTCTAGCTGTTCAAATTGGCCCTCTTAAAAGTTAGTGGCTCCAACAGCCATCAAGGGTCACAACTCCCGGGGGGGCTGACCTAGAGGGAGAAGCAGGTGATGCTTAGAAGCAAAATTGCCTGTGTCTCCTCCCTGGCAACCTGGGGGCTTCTGTCACTCAAGTCCCTGGGTATGTGCCCTCAGTAAATACTACCTTGTGGAGGCAATTGCTAACTGCAGTGAACAATGCACTCGCCCTCTGGGGCTGGGATGCTCTGACAAATGCTGTGTTCTAACCCGGCTAGCCTGCCATCGAATAGTGCCTTTGCCGGTGGAAGCCTTCTGAGGGTGAGACCGTGTGTCTATATCTGTAAAGCCTTCTAGAATTCTGCGAGTGAGTGGCTATGAAGACCTCACAGACCAGCTCTGGTGGCAGCCCTGTAACTCCCAGCTACCTGGGAGACTGAGGCAAAGGACTTCAAGTTCAAGGCCTGTGTGGGCTACAGGGGGAGTTCAAGATCAGCCTGGGAAACTTAGTGAGACCCTCTCACAAAATAACAAGTAAAGGCAGCGAGGGCTGTGGCTCAGCGATGGAGACCTTGCCTGGCACGTGTGTGGTCCTACGAACTCCACGGCACTGGGGAGCGACTACACAACTCCTAGCAGACGCCTTAGGCCGTGTCTTTGTGGCAGTTACTTTTCTGCTGTTACGATACAGCATCATGAGCAGACAGAAGAAAGATGTTGGCACGCAGCTGCAGAGGGCTAAGAATCCACTGTGCTGGGTAGGCAAGGCAGCAAGAGTAGGAAGCGGAGAGCAGGCTGGAAGTGGGTAAGCTATGGACTCCCAAAGCTCCTCCAGTGATGTACGTCCTCCATCAAGGCTGCACCACTGCCCCAAATAGCACCCCCCCCACTGAGAACCAAGTGTTTCGATACCTGCGTGTTGGTGGAGGCTGCTCGCTCATTTCGTGGCCGCCCAGACCCAAAATAATAACACTGAAACTATGTTATTAAAACACTGCTTGGCCTGTTAGCTTATGCATATTACCAGCTAGCTCTTATATCTTAAATTGACCCATTTCTAATAATCTGTGTATTGCCATGTGGTTGTGGCCTACCGGTAAGGTTTCATTTGGTGTCTGTCTCCTGCGGTAGCTACATGGCTTCTCTGTCTCCAGCTTCTTTCTCCTCCTCTGTCTGCTTGGAATTCCTGCCTTGCCCTATTCCACACTGCAATAGGCCCAAATCAGCTTCTTTTTTAACCAATGGCATTCACAGCATCCAGAGGGGAATCCCACATCACCTGAGTCTATAGGGGACATTTCCCATTCAACCCATCACAACCTTTCTGGTGGTCCAGGTGTGGTGACGCACCTAATCATAGTACTTGGTTGGCTGAGGCAGGAGACTCCTAAACTGAAGGCCAGTCAGGGCTGTATAATGAAATCTCAAAAGGCCACAAAGCAGCAGTAAAATAAAGGCTAACTAACCCCCAAACTTTCAGTTGGGAGTGGTTACCTTGAGCGGACAAAGGTATGAAGGGAAACATGAGAACACATCCTGTCTCTTGAAACCCAGCAGCAGATGGCATTGGCACAGTCAGGAAGCTTCCAGACAGCCAGGACCCCTGCCTGAGGTCCACATTGTGAGTTCGAGGCCAGCCAGGGCTATGTAGGAAGACCCTGCCTCAAAAAAAAATACACATTATGTTGATGTAGAATTGATTGGTTATTCTAAATATCAGTACACCTTTGATTTTTGTTTTACTTTCTGTGAAAGTACTGACAGTTAATATCTGATATCAACAAAATCTCTTGGGGATTCTTAAAGGTTTTAAGTGTGAGGTTCTGAGATCAGACTGTTTGATTTGCAGTTTTGAGAGCCCTTAAGAAAGGGGATCTATGGGGAGGAAGTTAGGGTTGGGGGTGTACCCTAGAAGGGGATACTGGTATACCAACCCTTTTCTCTTTCCATCTCTTTCTGTTTCCAGCTTGCTTTCATGCGAGCAGCCCTGCTCCACGCGGTCCCTCTCTAAGGTTCTGCCTTACCCCAGGCCTGGCGACATGGGCCCAACCAGCAAAGAATCAAATGAAGCTCTTCTCTCAGGAACTCTGTTTTATCGCAAGCATTTGCTACAGCAAAGGAAAGCTGATTAATACAGACGGCCATTCAGCCTCTGCCCTTCCTTGGGTCTGTGTTCGCTCTTCCGCACTCGATTTATGACGTGCAGATGAAGTTGCCTTTGTGCGCGCACACATTTTTTATTTACCCGCCAGGAAATATTTCCCGAGCTCTTGCCCTGCGGAGCGTACATACAGTGGTTGACTCTCGGACAGAGTGGGGAGCAAGACAAACACAGCTCCACCCCTCACGTAGCTTGTGATCTTGTTTACCAACAAGTAAGCCCCCCTCCCCACAGTTGGGAGAGACGGCCCCACCCCTCACCACCAGGAGGTGAGGGAGAACTGACCCTGCCAGCACAGGGCACAGGGTGTAGGGGAGCCGGCTCTGCCCCTGTCTGAGGTGGGTGGCCCTTGTGGTATGGACTGACCACCCAGGCCCACAGCCTGACATCTACCCCATCAAGGACCTGCTGAAGTTGGCGAAGGGACTGGTCCTGTGGCACAATACCAGCAGGATCTCCATGACTCCAGGCAGCTGAGGGATGTGCGAGAGGAATCCCGGTGAGGATCCAGTGATGATGTGTACCAGAAACCAGAGACCTTGGGCCAGACCAGTGACTCACTGCAAAGAACATTTGCAAGTGAAGCCACCAGGATGAATGAAGAGCTGTTGCAGAGGTGGGAAAGATGGAGGCGTGGAGAGGTTGTTTTATTTTGTTTTGTTTTTTGTTTCATTTGCTTGCTGGTTTTTGTTTGGTTTGGTTTTTTTCTTTTGGGGGTGTGCTGCAGGGGTGAGGGGAGGGCATGAGGGGGCTGGGAAGTGAGCAGAATTGGGGTGCATGATGTGAAATCCCAAAGATTCAATAAAGAAATTATTTTTTAAAAAAGTCTATTTATGCCGGGCAGTGGTGGCGCACGCCTTTAATCCCAGCACTCAGGAGGCAGAGACAGGCAGATCTCTGTAAATCTGAGGCCAGCCTGGTCTACAGAGTAAGTTCCAGGACCCGTTCCAAAGCTACATAGAGAAAGCCTGTCTTGAAAACCAAACAAACAACAAAACAAAATAAACAAAAAAGCCTACTTATCTTTCTGAATCTGAAGGTGGAAGGTTAAGGAATTTCCAGGCAGGACACCAAGTCTGCCTAGGCTTTGGCTGCATTGGTGCTCAACATGCAGCAGCTCTCATTGGTTGTAACTGTGTTCAAAGGTGGATGGCGCGTGTGGGCAAACAGAAGAGGCCAATACAAGTCCACATTAGAAAGCACTGCATTTTTTATGCAAGTTTTTATTTGTCTGTATATACAATTTAAACTATTAAAATTTGTACAATATTTACAAATTAAATAATCATCCGACTCTGTCTCCAGAAACTCCTGTAACACAAAACCAAAAGGAAGAAAGAGAGAAGCAGCTAGGCCTGGGCTGCATGGTCCCTGCACAGCCCAGAGCCTGTTCTAAATGGGAAGGTCCAGGTACCCAGCCTCACACCCGCTCCTCCTTCCTGGGGTCAAGCATTCAAATCAAAAAGACAAAATTAAGCCCAAATCCGCTAGGTACAGAAATAGTTCCAATCCTGAACTCGAGTCCCACGGGCTGGAGGTGGCCTGCCTTGGATTCTGGGGAGCAGTGGTTAAGGAGCAGCCAGGCCCACCAGGCAGTGGCTGCTGGGTGAGGGGGAAAGAGCCTGGGGAGGGGCAGGACAGGGTCCCTCAGTGATGCCCGCCTGCCCCCACCCCCAGGCACTCCTTTCCCTGAGTGGTGTGGTTGCCGGTAAGACATGGAAATGCCGCAGGGCTTAGGGGGCACAGCCACCATCACAAAGGGGCTTTGAGAAGATTGGGGTAGAGGAAGGAGTCCGGTGTCAGCCTAGGCAGGAGGGTGGGGCAAGGTTCTGGTCTGTCTTCAGCCCCTCGGGTGTCCACACTTGGGAACAGAAGTAATACTGTTCGGCACTGCAGCGTGGTCCCACGCTCACTAGCAGGGTTTGGAGGGGCTTCACCTTCTTCCAGAAAGCAGAGAGGAGGCTTCCCAGAGGTTGGGCCTCTACTTTCAAGGCCTCAGCAGAACACAGCAGAAGTGGTAGAGGTAGGTTAGAGATGAACAACATCTCCACAGCTGGCTGCCAGGGCCATTGAGACGGATCAGCTATGAACCCAGCCACTTTTTCTTGGCCTCAGAGATCCTGCCACTTCTTTCTCAGCTGGGGGTTACTCCCTGGTGCAGACAGAGGGAGCTGGCACTTGGTGGCTGATTGTGTTCTAGAGAGGGCCTCTCGAAAGCAGGGCCAGGTCTGGGTAGTGTCAGTGGGCAACAGGGGACTCCAGCTTTTGCAGGTGACGCCGGCGGAGTTCAGCAGCGTCAGTCTCTTGGTCCTCAGGAAGCTCCTCTGCAGCACCCACCGACTCAGGAGCTGGAGGCTTCCCAGTTTCAGGGGCTGTTGAGGAGGCTCCTGTGGATGGGAATGGGGCCTCAGAGCTGGGGACGCGGGTGGAGGGAGCAGCAGATACCACTGCAGAGGCAGCCTCTTTAGTGGGGTTGACTGAAGTAGCTGGCCTCGGGGGGGGGGGGCCAAGGAGGTCAGCACAGTGAGGTACTGATTGGTTTGCAGCGTGGCAGCATCCAGTAGCGTGTGTATGTTGCGCAGACTCTGCAGCTGGGCCTCCAGGTGCTGCCTCTCATGGCCCTCCAGTGCCTGCAGCTCCTCTGGGGTCAGGCTGGCAAAGCCCGCAGGGGGCACAGGCATTGGGGGGAAGGCAAAAGGTGGGGGCAGGGGGCATACCCATCCAAGGAAGAGGGTAGGGGAAGCCAGGGCCAGGGGCAGCCTCTGGGCCAGGGACAGAACCAGATGCTGGGGCAGAAGTACTGGTGCCAGCAGCTGTGGTGGTGGCTGTTCCACCGGGCTGAGAAACAGCTGCACTGGTAGACGGAGGAGCTGCTGAATTTGACAGGAGAAAGCACTGCATTTTAAAAACCAAAATTAAAAAAATAACTTATTTGCATGTGAGTGCCAGTGTGTGTATGTGTGTGTAGGGGGGGTGGGTGGGTGTGGGTGTGTATACAGTTGGAGATCAAAGGGGCATCAGATCACCTGGAGTTGGAGTTGCAGACAGTTATGAGCTACCTTATGTGGGTGTTGAGCATTGAACTCAGTCCTCTGCAAGAGGAGTCTGTGCTCTTAGCCACTGTGCCCGTCTCCAGCCCCGGAAAGCATTGCATTTGTATTACAGAAAGATTCTTCATTCTTGAAGGAGCTGGCTGGTGCAAGGCGTGAGTGACTGAGCAGTTGAGTGTGCACTGAAAACGTGATTCAGATGGTCCTGACTGACCAACACATTTCCAGAAACATGTGTGTCATTCACTTGGGAAGCTGTCATGCAGCCGGAAGGAGGCCAGCTTCTAGGTGTGGCTAGTGGCTAGTTGGGGTGGGATGGACAATCCACGATCCACAAAAGAGCGGCAGGTGAAAAGATGAGACATAAGAGGAACTGAACTTCATGGTTTAGGCAACTGTAATGGAATGGAAGGTCAAGGCAGTACACAGATGTCAATGATCTGCCAGACAGAGGTTCCGTGTGGAGTGCTTGTGGATAACACAGGGATGTAGGAGAGAGGATGGGAGATCAGAGTCATCTGAGAAGATGAACAGTTGCTTCTCTGAACATTGCTCATCCCAGATTCGATGGATGTCTCTGCTGTTTGGTACAAGGCTCCATCTCTAGCTTCACTCGAGACAACATTGTCGTAGGGAGCACACCGTATTTTGTTGCTGTGATGAAACACCACGACCAAAAGCCACTTATGGAACAAAGAGCTCATTTGGACTTATGGTTACAGAAGGAGACTCCATAATGGTGGGGAAGCATGGGAGAAGGGGGCCAGAGCAGGAAGCTGAGAGATGATATGTCCAACAGCAAATCTGAACAGAGAGAGCAAGCTGGAAGTGGAGCAAACTACAATCCCTCAAAGTCCACCCCCAGTGACATACTTCCTCCAGCAAATGCTCCACTTCCTGAAAGTTTCACAGCTCAAACAGCGCCACCTACTGGGCATCAAGTGTTCAAATACATGAGCCTGTGGGGGACATTTCTCATTCAAACTGCCATACATGCAAAAGAATCAGTGGCTGATACAAAGAGAACACTACGTCATCTATTAAGTTGCTAGACCTGGGGGTCCTACACCTTTTTGAAAATTGTTTTAATTTTTTTTTTAGATAGGGTCTGACTGTGTATGTACCCCATGCTGATTTGGAACTGATGACCTTTCTCCCTGGATTTCAGGAATATACCATCACACCCAGCTCCAAATTCTTTTAATAGACTGGAGCAATTTAACAAGTATAATATGATGGGATTTAATATATTAATATTCTTTTTAAAAAAATATTTATTTATTATGTATACAATATTCTGTCTGTTTGTATGTCTGCAGGCCAGAAGAGGGCACCAGACCTCATTACAGATGGTTGTGAGCCACCATGTGGTTGCTGGGAATTGAACTCAGGACCTTTGGAAGAGCAGGCAATGCTCTTAACCTATGAGCCTTCTCTCCAGCCCCCAGATATATTAATATTCTAAATCGAGTCACTTGAAACCATTCAAATCACTTATTTAGGGGGAACTGGGAGGGGGAACGGAAGACTTCACCACCACAAGATAACAACTTGGTTCCTAGAAGCTTCAGATTCCTGGCAGGGACTACATGGCTTTGCAATCCTCCTGCCTCAGCCTCTGGAGTGTTGAGAATACAGGTGTGTATTGGGATAGAGTGTTTCTCTATGAGGCAGAACTCTTTTTTTGAAAAGGGCACTCACAAAAAGGACACAAAGTTTAGGGAACACTGAATATAGAGTTTTGTATGTTTTTAAAATATGTCAAAACACTTGTTTAGTGTGTGTGTGTGTGTGTGTGTGTGTGTGTGTGTGTAGCTCAGAGAACAACTTGCAAGAGTAAATTCCTCTCCTTCCACTAGCTGGGCTCCAGGGATAGCCTTCATGTCAACAGGCTAGGCAGGCTTGCCTTTACCTGCAGAGCTGTCTTGCTGGCTTGTATTGTTTTATTTATCAGATAAAATAGATAGAGATAAAGGTGCTTATAGAGTACCCTGTTTCCCCATTCAGAGAAAAGGGGCCAAAATCCAGCATAGCCAGAAGCCAGGCAACTTTTAGCTCTCATCCCCAGCTTAGTCTCAATCCTAGCGGCTCCAAGCAGGCCAGAGGGCCCAGATACTGTCCCGAAGGGTGTTGTGGGGATTGGAGACAATTCCTCTGGCTGTATGAGGAGATATTTGCAGACTAAAACCCCCAGAGGTTGGAACCACATGGCTAGTGTTCTGTTAGCTTAGTGACAAAGAAAAAAAACAAAAAACAACAGAAAGTCTTTCCTGGGATTCTGAATTTTTAAATCATTTCAAAAATACAAAGAAAAAAAAAAAGCCCAAACAATCTCAGCATATGAAAGACAGACAACCTAAAACCAAGCAACAGATAAACAAAAAATGGGCTACATAGAAGAGGACAGGTGGACTCTCCTTCCTAACTTCAGCCAGACTCTAGGATACTGGTTCATAGAAGGAAGTTAGATATATTTTAGATGGTGGTTCCTAGGCACAGTACAGAAATGAATTTTAAGAGAATAGGCTCAGGGGGTCAGAATGCCTCTGTCACCTCTGTCCTTGGGTAGAAGGCAAATGATGTTCCTCTCTGGGCATTAGCGCTGGGTGGTGGCTTTCACATAGGTAACTCAATGACTTTACAGGCCTGGGTTTGAGTCTTGCCCGAGACTCCTGGTTCCCCCTTATGCCCTGCGATTAGTATGGTTAGAGTGCATATCGGACCAACATTAGGTAGGATGCACTCGCTTACACGGTCATCTGCTTATTGTGCCTCCTGGGAGCCGAGGTCTTGATATTCATCTCTGTATCCCCAGCACACAGGGGCAAACTCAGACCTCAGAGAAGATTTTAAAGCTACTAGGAAATGAGAGGGTTTAAAGAATGCAAAGCCCCTCTTACCTTATAACAAAATCAAAGGTCCTTGCTTGGCTTGAGAGCTGGGGATTTTCTTCCCCAAACTTGAGTTTTCAAGCACTGGGCATCAGAAATCATGTTGCTGCCTAAA